>ML813365.1:0-19152 GCA_009831015.1 Picea engelmannii | reverse complement strand
ATCAAACTTCCTCATATCAATCTTAGGAACGTGGTTGGTCTTCGAACTAAAGTTGGAGTTTCTCCATTCTTGATTCACCTTCCTTGTGTCCTCATCATGAATTTCATGGGATGCATTTTCACTTTTGGGTATCTTCTCTATTAGAAAATTTCTCATTACTTCTATGATCTCGCCCTTTAATCCATCCATATTAGTATCCAACTTAGCTTCCATTGAATCCATCAACTTAGCTTCCATTGAATCCATCTTAGTATCCATCATCTCTTGTAGTTCATCTTTATTTACTGTCTTCTTTTGTAAATCATTTATGTCCCTACGCATTTCTTCACCTTCATCAAGAGTCCAAGTAGGATTTTCTGGAGGCTTATTTGGTGTAGAAGTTCCCTTTTTGGGTGGCATGTTGGCAAAGTATCACTTTTGAACCTTGATTTTGAGGTGGTTCTACTAGACAATATTTCTTCTGTTGTATCTCCCAATTTTTGTACCTTATGGGTATGAAAATTTATCTTATGTATTTCTCTGATATGTCTTCTCTTCAATGCCATAGGTTTTATCAAAATTGGATGTGCCATGTGGAATTTACGCTAACTTCCCCACAACTTGCTGATTTTTGGCCTTTCTAGGAGATCTCACTTGTATAGTGTGCCCCGCACAAAATAATTGATATAAAAATATGAAACTCGCACCCAAAATACTACAGACTGTCCACGATCCAATGCAACTAGTCCCACCCAATTTGGATACTCTAGGAAGAAGTTACGATTTTTTTACCTGGAACACATTCTTGAGACTAGCCAATAGGACTAGTCAGATACCCTATCTTACACAAGGTGTATCTACAAATTTAAGATGACCCAGAAGATGAACTTTTTACCACAGATAAAAAACTAATTTCTGTAAATGGCCTTTAGAGTTCAGGGTCTGAAACGTTACAGAAAATTTTTTATATAGAAAATGTTGCAAAGACTCATTTCAGGATGATTCCAGAACCCTATCTTGTACCAGCTATATCTCCGAAAGTATAAGGTCTCAGGAGCCAAATTTTGAACCCAACGTACCTTGATCTGTCTTCTAAATACACTCCAAGCCGTTCCTTTTGAAACATTGTAGAAAAAAAGTTATAGAAAAAATTCCACAGTGTCTTAGATGTAGCAGCGAAACCCCAAGACCTTGAGCTCTGATACCATATGTTAAGAACCAAACATCAATATAGCATAGAAAAACCTCAGGAAAAGTACTCAACGCCTTGAAAAAGAGACAATTTAAGATAATGAGCCTCTTCGAGGGGGCAACCTCCTTTTACCCCACTTAAATGTTCAAGTACAAGATGATTCAAAATGAAAATGTCTCCTTGGTATATATAGGAGACTAGGAGGTATAATTACCAATAATGGCCTAAAGCCGACATAATTAAAATAACATTACTAATCTAAATTACAACTAATGGCCTAGAGCCAACATAAATAAAATAGCATTACTAATCTAATATGCCCCAATTAAGGGGTAATGAGCCAATATTAGGGCTTAACACAAACATAAAATATGCACTACCTAGCTTACAAAGAATAAGATATATACAACACTCTTCCTCCATTTTTATCTTACATTCTTCACATAAAATTCTGAGTGTTTTAAACTTAGATAGATAGTCTCCAAGGAAAGAAAAATCACTTGGACTCAAGGTAAGTATTTGATTTTCTAACTATTGTACTCGAATAATATTGAATTTACCAAACACAGATTCAATCGTGTTCCAAGCTTCTTCAGGGTGATCAATTCCTTAAAGGTGGTACCTTAAATCAGGAGAGATGGACATTCTGATTAGTCCACTTGCTTCATCATTCCTATTATCCCATTTGGATTTCTTATCATCATCAATGGGTGTTGTTTCCTTTCCCAAGGTAATCCGGTACATGCCTTTACTTCTTAATAAATATTCCATATGGGATTTCCCTTGGAAGTAGTTGTTGCTAGTAAGCAAGACATTACTTGTAGAAGCCATATTAAATATGCAGATAATGCAGATTTAAAAACTGAAAATAATGATCTGGATGGAAATATCTCAAAATTTTATGTTGTTTAAAAAAAACGGCACTGAAAACAGACTTTCGATGTGAAAGTTATGCCCTTTTTAAAAAAAGGGATAAACGCTAACCAAATAACCACGTGATAGTGTAAACTACTTTATGAAGTGACCCACTTTTATAAAGAGAAGTGGGGATCACTTTTACAATGAAGTTACCTTATAACAGAAAAGTTGCATGCAAAATAAATAACTCTAAATTAAAATATAAAGCTACTTATAGTGATTCACTTTTATACTTGAAGTGAAATGCACTTTACAATTTTTAGCATGAAATTTTTCAAAAAAAGTAACAAAAGAGAGACTTGAACTCAAGACCTCTTACTTAATAAGGCAAGTTTTAACCAAATGGTCTAGCAAAGCATATTGTAATGTTCAAAAGGAGGATTGTGGTTGTTGTTATTGTTCCTGCTATGGAAGACAGTCTTGGAGAGCATTCTAAAAAAAAACTCTTTTTACACATGAAAAAAATTTCGCTTCTCGATGACAACAAGGGTTAGATCTCGGTTAGCTTACCCGGAAGATGCACCTTTTACTATCTGTTTCTGATTTTTCAAGATCACACGGGGCACAGGGAAAATAGAATACGCAGATCTAAAAGAGTAGCAACCTGGAGATAAAAAATACAAATCGAAGTAAAATCAAAATAAAACTTTGCATAAATTTAAAAAATGTGTATTTGGGCTTTATACCTCCAGATCTTACTGTAATGGTCGTATATTAGGTAAACAAAAACCTTTTCAAGTGAAACGAAAAGTGTTCCTGAATGAAATGAGTGCTTAGGACGCAATGGAATAGTAGTCTCAGCCTAGAAATGTTTGTAAATGACATAAAATGGAGATGAGGCAACTCGGCTTCACGATCTCGATCTACAACAGGAGCGAGTCTTCAAACAGACTCTGATACCATGTTCGACAAAATAGGTATTCCAACAGAGGATGAACACCTTCAATAACCACTCACATAACCATATCAAAGATCAACACACCGATGTTTTCACGTGGTAAAACCCCTACGGGGAAACATCCACAGCCCTAGCCAATGCAACCACTTGGAGCAGTTTATTAATGCAAAGAAAAAGATTATAGAGAGATTTTACAAGAGAGTTTCTCACAATCAATCATCAGCAAATGACTCTCCATGATCTTTAAATAGAGATCATGGACCAATCGCGTGTTAATCCATGGATCAATGGTCGTTAAGATCGAGGAGAGTATGAACCGTCGGATCACTCTATGTCGGTAACATATCATGACCGTTGGATTTCCTAACTACAAATGCATACTAATGCATACTAAAGAAACACACTAAGAAACAAACTTTTACCTAACGACATATTAGACCAAGTAGATCTTAACTAACTCCTAAGTGTCTAAATATCCTAACAGGTAAGAATATCACCAACTGCATGCAGACCTTCCACGAACCTCCCATCCTTAGACCACATTGCTCATCACTCTTAGCAGTGGGTCACCCCCGAGATCATAGACAACATGAATGACTCTGTCACAGGTGCCAACTCAAACTAATAGCCTACAGTCCCTCATTCCCCACATCCATGTCCCACCCAGGAAGTGTGCCCCTTCTCTACTCAATAGTCCTCAGCTGCTCCACTTCCTTTCTGGGCTTCAGCAATAGGCTAGACAGGAAGTCTCAGAGCCATGTAGTTGTAGTTTAGCACCTTCAGGAAATCAATTTCCAGAAATTCTCTCACCCGGAGGGAAATTTCTCATAGGCCTGACAACCCACCTCTTTAATCTTCCACGGGCCTGACAACCCGCTTCTTCAGTCCATCTCCCAAGCTAACCAGCTACACAAATGAGTATGGCTATGGATACAGGTTCAGGTACAGTGACATGAAGGTATGGAGGTCAACTGACTAAGTGAGTGAAATCTCATGGAATGGATTCCTGCATGATCGAATAATGGGAGGAATGATGGAAAATGAAATAAGTCCAAACTATATTTATGCATGTCCCCAACTTGACACTTGTCATGTTGGGAGATACTTTGGACCACTTTTCCCCATCCTTAGAACTTAGGATAAAATAATTTCCCATACTTTATGATTTAAGGAATATTAATATAATATTCCCTTTTGGCTTAAGCTCCCTAGCTTATCCCTCTTCCTTAACTTTTAGCCCCCCTTTCCCCTAACTAGTGGAATTTAGTCCCCCATACTCTTTTATCATGGTCGGTCTGCATGCAATGATGTATTTTATATTAATTATGAGACATATACAAAAATAGGCTCACTAGCCTTTAACATCTAGGCTCTCCAGCCTAATCAAAACATAAGCATCCTAGCTTATAATAACTGTCTCACCAGCCTATAAAACACAAGATATACACAAAGGCTACCTAGCCTTAAAATTACACGCACTTAAGTTGTTGTGCACGGTATCCTAGAATGTGCACACTTAATCATTTAACTATGCAGTACATGCACGCACTATGCTATGAAAAGTGGATACAAAAAATTATATCAAACAGCTCACCAGCTTAAGTACATTTTTCATTTACATTTACAACTGGGTTCGACCTAGGGATATTACATGGAGACTTTGTCTTGGTACAAGATATGGCTTTAAGTTGTCGGCTAGATTTAACACCTTTAAACAATAATTTATGGTTCTATTGGCGAATGAGAGTAAGACCTTGGGCTATGGAGTCGATTTGAGTAAACATAGAAACAAATGACTTGGTGACTAAACTTGAGAGGATAAAGGCTAAGTAAGCAACAATATTCAATTAAAAATCATTCTGCGTGGCTAGGGGAAAAAACACATGAAGCAACTCGGAGAACCATTGAGGATGAATTCAAAGTTAACTTAGAGGAAACATAGTTTTTCTAAATGGCATGAATCTAGAGCGCTGCACAGAAAATTATAGATTCGAAATTATGTTTCGATTCAGACAAAAATAGATGTGAATAAAATAATACAATAAGTATGTATGCAAATCAAGGAAACAATACATCCAACTGCTACAATTAGAATCTTTTTTGTCAAATCTACAGGACCTTTGCATTAAATTTTGATCGAGCTCAAAGTTACATTCAATAGTCATTGTCTACACTATTTTTTCCAACGAACCTAGCTTACATTAAAAGGAAAATATATATAGGAAAGGGTGCCACTTAGGTTGCCCTGCTCTCTAGCTACTATCCCCATAAATTAGGCGAATGGTTGTCCTCTATCATATGACTCTTCATATGATGCTCTTCCATAAATAGAAACCAATTGTATTAGGTCATGTCGTAACCACTTGTATTTTCCATGACAGTTCAGTCATCAGCAAGATCTCATCGTTGATGTATTCCTCATGACAGGGTATCAGAATGATCGAGTGCTCTATCAACCTCCTCCCTTCTATTGTAATGGCCTTGATTTCTTCCACGTGATAATTTGATGGAGTGCACATGTGGCGAGTGACTGCGGACCATCGTAGTCATTACCAAAATGGAAACATTATTTGAAGGGTGACGCCTTATTCAAAACTGTCCAAATCCATGCCATGTTTGAGAATACAAGAATGAACTCAGCTAATCATGCTTCTTATCTTATCTGTAGTTTGGATGCCCGAAGCATTCTCCTGAGAGACCATTTGCGCTATTTCAAGTTCATCACTTACCTTTGCAGAGCCACGTTAGTTTCTTCTATGCGCTAGCAAGAGCTACGCGAAATTTCTCCCCAACCGCTTCACATTCTTTGAAATGTTTCACATTCCTTTCTTCAGACATCCTCTGTGTTTCACACAAGTGTATGATTGTATCTTGCACTTCCTTGAGTTGTCTTTTGAGCCATGTAGAGTTTCCGTCGTGGACTTGTGATGTTGATACTTCGAGGGTCTTCACTACCAAATTTTTTCTCAGTTCTCTATTTTCCTGGTAAAGCTCGGCGATAGCGAGTTGCGCTTGCTTCAGTTGTTGAGATGGCTCACAAACCTCTGTGCCTTCGACGTCTATCCTCCTCGTTCTATTCCAGCTTTCTCAACTTGTACCTTCGACAGGTTCCAGCTGAATGGCGAGCATGAGTAAATCTTCAGCAACCGACTTTGCACGCGGTTCACTTGGGACTCAAGTTCCCCCAACTTCGTTGTTCTTCCTTAGGCTTCCCCTTCTCTAGCGTATTTTCTTTTGGGGGGGTAGGGTTTCCAATGTCTTTCCTTCCTGCGTGACTTTCCCCACTCCAACCTTCGCATGGTATAATATTAATATTTCTATGGGTAGAGTGAAATCTCCCTTTGGATCCTTGGGGATTCCCGTTGTGAGAAAGAACAAATCATGGTTTCTTCCCAACCATCTTAAATCCTCAACTACCAGCGATTTAATCAACGAGACATGAGATAGTTTTCTTTTTGGTTGATCTGCTACATCCTGGGCTCTTTCTGACATCTCTCGAAGTTTATGATGTAAGAAAAAGGGTAGATTTAATGATATCCTTCCTGTGAAGTGCATAAACAATCAAATGTGATGCAAATGCACTTTGTCGAACCTCCCCTGACAAGTGAAATATTTCCTAATTACTCTGAGGAGTGTCCGAAAAGGTTCCTGTAAATATATACTCGGAACGCCCGTCTCAACCTTTCCACCTAAATAGTCTCACTTTATGAAGACTTCATAGCACCACACATCCAAGGGCATGCCTTTAAACCACCTTTCACCACGCAAAGGGATCTATGTAGAAATCGATAGAGTTTCCTCTGTTACCTGGAAAATGACACCCGCAATCACTGCGCGGGACCCGTTGAAACTAAGTGTGAACTGCTCAGCTACTCTCATAATGAATCCTTGTATTTTCCTGCAAAACTCCATGCATATGAACTATTCAAAGGATGCTCTGACCTCTGGGTCTTCATTGAACAATGTCAAGATTTGGTGCTCGGGCCCAACACTTCTACCACTCTGCACACCTTTGCTTATGCTTTGGGGGGTTCCATGGTGCAACGAGTATTTTTTCTGCGCACAGTGGGTTTGGCACAGGCCCAAGGTAGAAAACTTGATAAACCATGGCTTGCGAGAAACATTACACACAATGCATCATCTTGGGTAGTGAACAGAATGCATGCAGAACCACCATAATTTATAACAGAGTGGACAAGAGGTGCAAACATACCAGGGAACATTGAATTCATGGCGACTAGAGGTTTCGAAGCAAACTGAATATTTTTTGTAGCACATCTGCATGACGAGTAAAATTCAAGGCATGTAAAGTACAACTGATAAGAGATGCAGAGCATACCTGAACATTGCAATTTTCTCTCTTAATGACTCCATAATGAGTTGATGATGGTCGTTGCACCTACCGACGTGATTTCTATTTAACAACTTGCCTCGACCTTTGGCACATAAAAACCTCCTTTCTGGCAGGACCTGACTCTTTAGGAATACACTCGTATCATTTACACGTGTTTGGACTCTGACATCCCTTACGGACTCCAAGAGCCAACCAACCACTTGCTGACTTCGACCCCTTTGTCGTTTGGTACCTGACCTCACATGCTTTGACCCATGGGCCATGAATCGACTAAGACTGACTCTAACTAAAGGGAAAAATGACAGTGCTAGCAACTTGAATCACTGAAATTGTAGGTTTCTTAAGACCTAGGCATGCATTTTCATCATGTCATAGTTTCATGCATTTTTAAGCAATCTTCCATTTATGCATTTGTTTGCATTTACAAAGTCATTTTAAACCTTTATGCGCAGTAGAGGGTTTTTGTTTTGAAAATGCACAACTAAAGGTATGAATAGATGTAAAATGATAAAATACAAACTCCATAAATTTTATCACTCAATTTGGAGGTCATATGAGTCCTAGGCATGCATTTTATAGTAATCTAGTTTTACCCTCAATTTTACAAAAGGTCTTGAATTTGGGTTCTAGGTAGAAGTACGTTTTCATTTGAAAATGCACTCTGAATGATATAGATATATTTAGAATGTTATTAACTCTACCCAAAAACTTAGATCACTAAATTTGGAGCTATATAGAAGCATGGACGTGTATTTCCATTAGAGAACTTTCCATTATTTTGGTCTCTCAATTTATAAGGTAAATTTTTCCTGTTTTACACAACAACCACTTTTATGTTCACAAACACAAAAATAAATATGTTGACAGCTGTAAAATTATCTAAGACACCCTTAGAAACTTTAATCACTCAAATTGTAGGTGTGTTAAGACCTAGAAGTGAATTTTTCATCATGCCCTGGTTTCATGCATTTTTAAGCATTTTCGCCTTTATGGATTTTTTTTATCATTTACAGGGCCATTTTTAAATTTTATGCACAATAGAGTGTTTTTTCCATTTTAATCATTGTGTGTGCACAATTGCCAAAGATTTATGTATATTTCAACCCTTTATTGAATTTTGGGCACAAATAACCCTAGTATATAGTTTTTAGAGTTCAAAAAAATCCATAGTTGTGTAACTTGTAACTTGTAAATTACCAACATCATACATAGATTTTTCTTCCTAGGACGTGCATTTCTCATCATGCCATCTTTTCATGCATTTTTCCCTTTATGCATTTTTTTTCATTTACAAGGAAACTTTTATATTTTATGCACATTAGAGGGTTTTTGGTTTCAAAATGCACAATTAAAGTATGAATAGATGTAAAATTATAAAATCGAAACCCCACAATTTGAACCCGGAGGTCATGTGATTCTTAGGTGTTCATTTTCTGGTAAGATGATTTTACTCTCCATTTTACAAAATGTCTAGAATATTGGTTCAAGATAGATGTCCTTAATCATTTTCAAATGCACTCCAGATGATATATATATAGATTTATAATGTTATTAACTTCACCCAAAAACTTAGATAGCTAAATTTGAAGCTATATAGGAGCACGGGCATGCATTTCCGTTAGGTTACTTTCCATTGTTTTAGTCTCTCAATTTACAAGGTACACTTTGCCTCTTTTACACAACAACTACTTTTGTGTTTGCAAATAAAAATCTAAATATGTATATAGGTGTAAAATTATCTAAGATATTCTCATAAACTTGAATCACTCAAATTGCAAGTGTGTTAATACCTAGGCGCACATTTTTTTGAATCCTAGTGTGCATTTCTACGCAAGGGCACAAATTACAATTTAAAAGAAAAAAATGTATTTCTTAAGTGTGAAAATGCATTTTTAGATGTGGAGGCCCTAACAAGCTTGAACTAGGGTTTTATGCAACAATAGAAACCCTAATCGTAACCATCTATATCATCATATATTGAGAACATTGTAATCTACATCTGTCTCAACCTCGTCGACTTCTTAATCTAACACATCTATATGCTCCTATGTCCAATGCATCATAAGCATGGATTTCATTGTTCAACAACAATTTGAATTTTTTTTTTTTCATTATACATGCATATGACCTTTGATGCCACGGTTCATCGTCGAATACACACCGATATTCCAACTGACTATTTATGCATGTCCATACCAACCCTGACAGACTTGGATCTCTCATGTGTTTCCACTTCAATGAAAGTTTCCCATCTTGGCATCGTCGATCCAACAGATCTACTGCACCATATCATTGGACCATTGACATAATGTGCCCTCTAGAGAATTGCCACTCTAACGTAGATGGATGACCATAAGGTCACAATATCAATGGCAAATGCATTGAATTTCCTATGGCACTTACACATGCCTATGTCACACTAACGACTGACATCGTCGGTAAAAAAATGTCGACTTGGCTAATGAAGAATTTTTGGAAAATTCCACGTGGAAGCCGAACGTGTCGAATTAATGATAATTCTACGATTGTTGCAATCGTGACAATCCAGTGCGATGAAAATATTCTTGGAAAAATTTCTCCAGAACTACCATGTGGTAGTATTTTACATTGGAATTGCAACAATCGATTAGGGCCATCAAGAGTGCGACAAAAAATGTTCGACGAACAGATGGAATTGGGTTCATTGGAATATAGACGTGTTTATGTCAAAAGGGTGTTAGAAATTCGTCGAAAAATGTGCCAAATATATTAGTGAAGATCGAGGAGAAAATGAGCCATCAAATCTCTCTATGTTGAGAACATGTTATGATCGTTGGATTACCTAACTACAAATCCATACTAATTCATACTAAAGAAACATACTAAGAAACACACTTTAACCTAATGAGATATTAGACCAAGTTGATCTTAACTAACTCCTAAGTGTCTAAATATCCTAACAATTAGGGGTTAAGTATTATAACTCTTATAAATATTACCAAATCAATGGTGTTATGGTATTGGGAGTTATATGTTAGGAGTTATACGGATCATATAGGTTAGGTGTTACAATAGACAATGGATAAAGGGGTTGTAGGTAATAAATATCTTAGGGTTTTGAGATAGTAGGGGTTAGGTGTTGGAGTGATTAATGTTAAATGAGATAATTATTACATGTTTTAAGGATTATGGGATGAGGGGTTATACATGGCGGCTATAGAGGTTACGTGATATACCAGTTATGATTTATAGGTTATAGGTTAAGGGATATATGGGTTATGAATAATAATGGTTATAAGGTTCATATAAATTATGGGGTATGGTTTAGAGATGAAAAGGCTTAGGAATTATAAGGGTTATAGATATTTCTTGTAATATAATTTTCATGTTTGTTTTTAAATGATTCAGGGGTTAATATAAGTGTCAATTATTTAGGTTTATATAGTTTTTGGCTGATAGGTTATGAGTGATTTGGGCTAGCAATTATGGGTTTTATAAGGATAAATGATAATAGGTTAGGGGATACATGGGTTATGTGCTATAATGTTTTAGGCATAGGGATTATAGGTATTAGGGGTTAAGGTTTAAGGTTGAGAGGGGTTTTAAGTTTTATCATAAATATTTATTACAGATTATAGCAAAATGATTATAGGTTTTGGGTCTTAGGGTTTATTTGGGTTAGGTGTTAAAATAAGGTTTAAGGTAGTATGGATGATATGGGTTATGAGGTTTGGATATTATAGGTTATATATGTTATGGGTTAGGAGTTATGTCATGATAGTTAGGGGTTCTACATTAAAGAGGTTATGGTTATAAGGGTAAATGATTATAAACTTTAGGGTACTCGGTTATATTAGAGTTTATAAGTAATATTAGGCTTAGGTTTAATATTAAGGTTTATATAAGTTATGTGTCAAGAATGATTTTTAGGTGTTATAAGATATATGGTTTACATGAGACATAAAATTTTAAGGGTTCAGTATTACAAGGATTAAGAATTAAGGGAGTGAAATTATAAGGGGGTGAGGGTTATAGGGGTTATACAATTTAGTGATTATATATGTTAAAGGTTATATGTATTAGAGGTTATATATATTATATGGGTTGTGTGCGTTAGAGGTTGTAGAGGTTAACACACATGGGTTACAAATATTAAGGGTTGGTATTTATTGTATTAGGGGTTATACGAAAGACGTGATATGGCATGCATAATATTAAGGTTATAAAAGTTTCAATAATTGTGTGGTAGAGGTTATTAAGGATAGGTGAGTTAGGTGTCATAGATATTATGTGGGTTGTATGGGTTAGATTTTATAGAGGTTAACACATAGAGGTTACAAATATTAAAGATTAGGATTTATTGGATTTTTAGGGTTATAACAAAGAGGTGATATGGCATGTACAATATAAAGGTTATAAAAGTTTTAAGGGTTGAGTGTTAGATGTTATTAAGGATAGATGAGTTAGGATAGATATTAGTATTATTTGTTATAAGCGTTATAATATTAGGGTTTATGAATTATAGTATTTAAGGGCTTTAAGTGTTAAAGTTATTAATGGTAATGATGATTAAGTATTAGGTGTTTACAATGTTAGTGGTCATACATTATATGTTATATGGTTTAGATTTTATAGAGGTTATAATGGTTAGGTATTACAAATTTATATTAGGAGATAAAGGTATTAGGGTAAAATTTCAATGTTAGGGGTTGTGGATTTATATTAGGTTTTAAAGGGTTAGGGCATATGGCTTCGAGATGTTAAGGGTTATAAGTGATATATTAGGAGTTATATGAGTTAGGAGAGAGAGGAATTATCGATATTAAAGGTCATACAATATTAATTTTATAAGGATTAAGGGTTACATGGGTTATATGGTTAGGGAATTTAGGTATCATGGGTTTAAGGGCTGGGTGTTGATAGTTATATGGTTTAGGTATTTTATGGGTTATATTGCTTATGAATTATATTTTTAATTATAAGGGTTATAAATTAGATTAGAATTTAGGGTTTTAATGGATTAAAAATAGGGTTAATTTTGGTTATATGGGTAATACAAGTGGTAACTATGTTGATTGAGTTTACAGGTGCAATTAGGGTTATAGTGGTTAACTAGGCAATTGGAAAAAGGTTCTACAAGTTAGGGAGTATATAGGTTAAGGTTCAGGTGTGATAAATGTTACAAGGTTTCATAGTGATAGGGTTATATATATTTCAGGTTATAAGGGTTATATATGTTATAATATTTAGAAAATATAATGTTTATAGTGGATAGGGGAATATATAGGTTATAGTGATTATAGGTTACAATATTTTAGGGTTATAAATATTTACAGTTAAAGGGATTTTGGATTATCGAAGTTATTAGAGTTATGTGTTCGGGTTAGGAGTTAATAGTTATAAGTGTTATAGGTAATATTTCTTAAAATGATTAAGGGTTATGAAGGTAAGGGTGATAATCATTATAGGGGTCAAAGGTTGTAAGACTAAGAATTATATTCAAACATATAGAAGATATGAATGATATGGGTTATAAGTGTTATGTTTTATAATAGTTAATGGTTATAAGGGTTTAGGGGAATAGGTTATAGGTGATAATTATGGATTAGAGATATAGGTGATACATGTTCATAGCTATTTATTATAGATAAAGGTGATAATTATGGATCAGAGATATAGGTAATTATGCATAATAGTATTTAGGGGTTATACATGATAATTATTACATGATAATGATAACATGTTATAACAGTTAGGAGTTAAATTAATGATAAGGGTGAGGTTTTATGGGTTATAAGGGTTATAAATAGTTGAGGTTAAAAGTTTAGGGGTTATAAGGGTTTAAGGGTGATATTAGTTAGTATAAGTGCTAGGAATTATACACATTATAGTTGTTAGAATTTATAAGTGTAAGGGGTAAATATTTGAGGGTTAGGTTTTATTTGGATTTTGAGTTATAAGGGTTAGAAGAAAGGGGTTAAGGGTTAGGTTTACACGTGTTAAGGATTATGAGTTAGAAGGATTAAGGTTTATAAGAGTTAGTAGTGATGGTTTGGAAGGGATAAGTGTTAGGGGTAATAAGGTTTAAGGGTTATATTGGTTGTAGGGTTTAGGATTTATATTTTCCTATGTTACATGTTATTGGTGATAACTTATAGAGTTAGTGGAGATGTGTTGTAAGACTAAATAGGTTATATCGGTTATATGGGTTAAGAATCAAGGGTGATGAGTGTTGGGGGTAAGGGGTTGTAGGAGTTACATTATAGGTGTATGTTGTTATGTACTATAAGGTATAAAGTTTATAGAATTTATGGCTTATATTAGGGTTTATAAAGGTTAGGTATGATATAAGTCATAACAATTAGGTGTTGAGTTTTACGGGGTTTGGAATTAGGGTCTATAAAGAGTTAGACATTATAGGTGTTATATTAGAGGTCGTTATGGATGATAGTGGTTATAAGAGTTAGTGATTATATGGTTATAATTTGTATAATCTAGAGGTTAACTTTTAGATGTTACAAGAGTTGGGGGGAAATGAATTAAAGTGGTTAGGTGTTATAGGGATTAAGGGATATAAGAGTTAGTATTTATAGGATGACATATATAGATTGGGGGTGATAAGTGTTAAGGGTTATGGGTATTGAAGGTTAAAGGGACCATAGGGTTTAAGAACTGATAAGGGTTAGGAATTATAGGCACTAGGGGTAATAATGTTTATTGATTATAGTAAGGGTCATGATGGTTGGGGTGATGAAAGTTAAATGGATCATAGGTTATGGGTTAGGTGTGAAGGATTATAGTGGATATGGGTCATAGTGTTATGGAATATGTTAGGGACCTAACCTCCCTAACTCCTCACATAGGTAGAATAATTTATTTTCCATGTAATAAAGGTTGACATTAGTTAATAAGTCCTATTTAATAATGTAAGAAGACTTAATAGAAGCTTCTGCATCTAGAAATATCCTCCTCTAGAATGTTCTTTAGAAGTTAGAAATGATATAGATGGGAGTATAAGACATGAGAAATTATTATCTTAAGAATTATTGTAATAGAGCTCTGCTCTATTAGAGGTTTCCCCCTTGAAGAGGCAAGTGAAATTGGCTTTATATCAATAAAGGTAACACTGTTGGTGTCGTTATTCTCTATATTTTGTTGTTCTGTTGGTATTTGATGAAATATTTATGTTTTTTCTTAAAATAATACATATGGTACCTTACAAGTGGTATCATACTACTTTCCCGAAATTGTGGGAATTTTTTTCCATGGTAGAGACATGTACTGTCAAGGTATTTAAAGCACAATGATTTGTCATTCATTAGGTAAAACTGTGGCTAGGGACTACGCATAGGAAATAAATATAGTTTCATGGAGTTACTCAAAACAAACATTTCATCTTGTTGGAAACCTATGTAACCCATGTTGGTACCCCTTCGTGTAGTATCGCATCAGATAGAATCTATACATGACCATCACTCCCATGGACTGTTGGGTATATCGAGAGTCCCCTAGGTCTCGTGAAACCAACTCTAGATTAGCTTATCGTTCGCCTGACTGCTAGTGAGAAAATCACCCCTTTAACTATATCATGGTTTAAGATATAGACAAAGTGAATGACCGTCTAAAAGTCAATCAAGTTTCTACTCCACCCCAAACATACAAAAATAAATGAAAGAAAGAAATAGAAGAGAATATTGGTAACTGTACCTTTTATCCCACATTTGGTGATGATCTCCTCAAGCTCTGTAGTTCCAAAGACTGTAAGTCTCCTCCCAAGGTTGACCTGCATCCAAAACTAGGAAAACAAGGACTACAAGCAGTTAATTCTATTCATAAATTAGGGTTAGATATCAAATGATATGTATAAATAAAATAAAATACACAAAACATCATCATTTGAGATAGGGAAAAGAGATTTTTTTATTCATCAAACAAAGACTGAAACTTACAATCCATGTCGATCATTGTTCTACGAACCTAAACCAAATTCCTCTTTATAATGCTCCAAGTGCACCTTCAATAGGCCTCTTCTCTCAATATTATGATCACCTCAAGGAAAGGGAAAGGATTGAATGGAAGAAGAAGGGGTTGAAGAGGGAATGCTAAGGCAGTAACTCACAAAAGGTAGCAAATTCTTGGGCAAGGAAGGGAAGTGATATTGGGCAGAATTTCACCGGTCTTATGCTTAATTATGAAATGAGACCCCAACACCTCCTTTTATATGACAAAATGATGGTTATTTGGTTGGGAGATGGGATATAATAGGTGAATTGGTTGGGAAACATTGAATAACCTGTGAATTCCACCAAATTCCTTACAACTTTTTAATTTTTGCAACTTCTGCAAGCATACACGAGTTGTTTAGTGTGCGGCAACCATATGTACGTAGGATTTATATCATGCAACAAGCATATGTACATGGGTTGTATTGGTGCAGGGCAACTATATGTTCTAAAAATTGGTTTTTTAAGTAGATCTTCTCAACAATGATTTGGAAAATTATGCAAGTAAGAGGGCCAATGCCATGTATGCATGAGTAGGGCATTTTAGGGCTATAATACTTACTACTATAGTGACACCAAGAAAAACACTCGAGAAGATACTGTTGAGTATGTGGGTAATCAGGTAGTATGACTAAGGCTACAGTTGAGCCTCCTTATTTTGAGACATGAGATATAGAACATGGAAAAACCTTGTCTAAAGGAACCCTGAAAAAAATACCCTTGGGAATGGAATAGAAAAGAAAATGAATGGAAGGGATATCTTTTCACACAACCCTGCCTCCTTCATTCTGGTTGAAAAATTCCTACACAATTTTTCATGTTAACAATTTGGGCATTTTGTCACTATAGTATCCTTCAGGCCGACACATGTAAATTCCCTCTAGGAATTTGCAATTTTCTTTTCAATTTTGGTTATGCGTTTTGTCAAACAATTCATGATAAAATCAACCATTGTATTGTCTGGAAAAAGTCTTTGAGTTTTTCTTGGTTTATGTGGTAGAGAAAATTTATCAAACAATACATAAATAAATATTCTAACAATAGAACTCAAAGGACCTCTAGTCCACTATCTAGCATTATAATAGAGACTAGTTTGAATTTCAGAACAACTTGGGTATTAATCTTAATTAAGACAACAATAACACATTAAATATATCAGAAAATTCACAATGAAAGAGTGAGGAACCGGGTTATATATGTTGGAAATACTGAGAGGGAGGTGAATCAGTGTTTAAAGAAATTAGTATCTTTGAACTTGTACTTCAATCATATCATGTATTCAATTTATATCCAATCAATAATGAAAAATATCCAATGAACAATGAAGAATAGTATAAGAGATACACCAATACACCATGCACAATATATAACAAGTAATAATGTATTATTATTCAAAGGAAGTAATGAATTCCAAAGGTAGCTACAACTTCCAAATATAAAGAGAGGGATAAACCTCCACAATAAAGGTACAATCCTCCACTATCAAGAGAGGGTTGACCTCTCCATCCTTTCCCCTTCCTTCCACCCAAGAATATATGAGAGATACTAAAACTTTACATTAAATTATCACCATCAACCAACCATCACATAGAACCTAATAATGCTTTCTGAGACTTCTTCATTTTCTACAATTCTTCACTTCTTGGAATACCTTGATCCTATATATAATATTACTCAATGTATTCTCTGAAAATCCTCCAAGTTTCACTCCTTGAACCATCCCATAAAAGGATTTATAGATAAAATGGTAGTCCTTATTTAATTTTGGTTTATTCAGGAGAGTGAACTTGTACAACATGCCACACACTCAATATTTAACATCATATTCTGAAACTCATACACATGAAACTAAAGCCCATAATATTTCCAATGTAATTGGTCTCACTTCATTTGGATTCTATATGAAGTTATGATTGTGTTACCCAAAACACTTGTTTATGACTAGCTTCAGGACTAGTCAAAAACCCTATCTTCCACAGAGTGTATCTCCACAATGATAGTGGATGAAGAGATGAAATTTTTACCATAGGTATCTAGATATGTCTTCTCAATAGCATCAGAATTTCACCATCTGAATCTTTCTAGAAACAAAGTTATATAAAAAATCGTAAGATGACCTGGAAATAACATACCTTAGAACACATCACCAAAAGACTTCATCCTCCCTTGAAATTCGTCCTTCTTTACTTCAGATTTCCTCAGAAATTCGACTTATATATCATTTTTCATTAATAAACTTATGTTTGTTGAAAATTGAATGTACAATGAGATGTATTTATTTAATTACACTTTAGCAGACAATTTTTCCATTATATATGTCATTATGCATTTTTGCCCTCATCTTCCTTCTTTTCTCAAGCGCAATGTTGTATGTTATTGTCGGTAGGTCTAAACGGTCCAACTACACCTATTTGTTCTGATTAAGTCAGGTAAGCAAAAGGTTATCCCTTTAAGTCACTTCCTTTTAAAATTAGGGTCGACATGTAGTTTCTGCTTCAATTCACATTGTCATCTTCAAAAATTCATTTCTCCTCAATCGTGAGGATCCACGTGACATGCCACATACCACCGAAATTGGCATGAATTATACTATCCATCCATGGGTGTTGTATCTTCATCTGTAGTTTCCTTCATGTATATCTACTTCAATCAACTGTGGGGTCCAAAATCCAATGTCTAGGATTGACATCAATGACATCAATCAATGACTAGGGTTGACATAAATGACACTAATCGATGACTAGGGTTGACATTAATTCCAACAACTAATCTTCCAACAATTTCCCCTTTTTTCATTGATGGAAACAATCATGCTCCCCCTGTCATCATGATCTCTCTCCCCCTTTGACATCAATGGAAAAGGGTGGGGTTTCTCCCCCTAAGTTCAATGGCATAAGGTGATCTTCTTCTTTGGGGCTTCTCCCCCTGAACATGTGGCACTCAATAATAGTTCATCCTTATTTTTGGTCTTTGGTACTTTTTCTTGCTTGGAATCCTTTTATGTGGCTTATGTCTTCTCTTTCTTCTTCATGTCTAGGATGTATATGTTGTTTGTTCTTCTTGCTGTAGTTGCAACCAATCTTCCTGAGTTCTTTTCTCTGATTTTACATTTTCGGGAGTCGAACGTAAGAGTGTATCCTTGATCACATATTTTGATGAAACTAAGGAGATTATGCTTCATATCTTCAACCAATAGGACTTTTCTTGCTTTTACATTTTCACTTCCAAGCTTTACAGTTCCTTTTCCAAGTATTTTTGTAGATGAGTCATCTCCAAATGCAACATTTCCACCCTTTTTCTTCAAGATGGAAAATTTTCTTTGATCTCTGGTCATATGAGATGAGCACCCACTATCTATGAACCATTCATCTTCTTCTTTGCATTCTTTAGAGACCAATGTTATTCGACAATTTTCATTGTGTGGAATTTCTTTCCTTTTCCATGTTGTAGTTGGTATAGGGAAATTTGGCATAGGATTATCTTCCTTCATCTCTATGCAATATTGTGATTTGTGACCAAGATTATTGCACTTGGAGCATACAATATTTTGATCCATTAATGGGTCAAATGGAATATACTTTTTGTTGACAGGTCTGCGAACATTTCCATATCTACTATTTGCACCATTCATGTAAATTTCATAGTTATTCCTTTCATTGTGTTAGCTCCTATAAATTCATCCTCTCAAATCATTATCTTCACCAAAGTTTGGTCATATCAGTTGTATTGGAAGGGTGACTAGTAGTCTTCAAGGTTCACTAAACCAATATTCTCATATTGAAAAGTGTCTCAGTTTGAGTTATCTTAAGCCTAGGAGTGGGTCCTACAT
>ML813364.1:279385-305416 GCA_009831015.1 Picea engelmannii | reverse complement strand
AGGGAACCTGTAGCATCCATTGGGGGATCCGTAGAGGAGGGATGTTGACTGGGGGCCTGACCTGACGGCCTGCGTTTCCAGCTGTCGTTGATCCTCTGTGAAACGAAACAATGTCGCCGGCTTCCAGTTTCTTGTTCTTCACAAACCTACTCCACCCCTTGGTCAGCACGTAGCTCTGGCTGCTGTTCCAATACGAGTAACGGAATCTCGTATTGGAACAGCAGCTATCAAGAGCCACAGACGCCACTGTTCTCGCTGTCATGTGAATATGATCTGTCCTCCATTAATTCAGCGGCAGAGATTCTTCGTAAATTTGGGAAATTTAACCAGGAAACTGAGAGGATTCAACCTCAAACAATTGAGAAGATATTTTGAGCGTACAGAATGCTTCTTCCATATGCGATCACCGGAGATGGCTTCCTCTATTAGCCAATCCCTCTGTCCCTTATGCATTTCGATCGTCTTGCATATCAAGGGAGAAGTCACGGCAGTCTTGTCAATTTCCTTAGAGATAGCCAAATTCTCTTTTCTTGATTTGATGAGTCTTAGAATTTTTCTTTTGAGATTTGGGTTATGAATTCAGAAACCTCAAATCCGTGTCGACTTGGGAATTAGAGGGACACCAAAATGCAATTGAATTGCCTCTGAAATTTCCCCTATGACATTAGAGGCATCCAACAATAAACTGTTTTTCCCTGTGGCCTGTGGCGCATTAGAATTAGAGGCATAAGTTTGATTTACAACAATGTTAATATATGTATATTGAAAATGCCTGTACCAAAACTATATTAGTTTATGTTTGAAAAGCTAGTGTTGCACATGAAAAATGAACAAAATAAACCACTAAAAAATGAACAAAATAAACCACCAAAAATGAAAAATGAGGCCACAACAAACAGATCGACAACATTACTGTCAATACATGCAGTGGCGGTTTCTGTCTCGTCCAATCAACATTGCATGTAAATATGTATGATTTGTTTTCAAGTCATTATTTAAAAAGTTAACAGGATTGTTGGTGTGGAATATTTGTATTGTAATCTATTGCAATTACATTTGTTGTTTCTCACAGGATTGTTGGTGATTTTAAGTCATTATTTAAAAAATTAACAGAATTGGATTGTACTCTATTGCAATTACATGTTTTTTTTGTTTCTTCATTTATATTAAAACATTAAACACTGTCCATTTTTTATTTGGCATATGCAATGTTTATTTGTTTTAAAGTCTATTTAACATGTTGAATTGTATTTGAAAATTTGATAGCATTTACTTTAAAAATTTAATTAAAAATAAGTATAACATTTCAAATTCTTTTATGTTTTACACTTATTTATTAATTATATGTATAATTTTTTATTTTTTTTCTATTTGACATTTGAAAAGTAGATTGGAAGGATTTGTTCACTTGCAATTGCAATCAAAGTTTTTGTTGCAATAACTAAACCCGAACTCTCGTGTTGAGGCATCTTAAGGGAAGCGCTTGATCTAATTCCTGGATAATCTAGTGCACCCTAGCCTAGCGCACCTCCTAGTACTCTTAACAAACCAAGGCATCAGGTTTGAGTTTTTGGTCAAAGTCAAAGACCAAGTCAAAGTCAAAGGTTGACCAAGTCAAAGAAGTCATGACTAACTCTATCAAGTCAGAAAACAAGTTAGAAGGGGCTTCTAACTTCAGAGCATGGAAGATAGGGATTGACCTCATCCTTGCCAAGAATAAAGTGTTGGATATCGTGAAAGGGAAGATCATGGAACCATGGTTGGAAGTAGGAAAAGAGAAGGAACCTCAGAACATTGTAGTTATGGAGAAGTTTAAGGACAATGAAATCAATGCTATGAGTATCATAGTGGTCTCTGTAAAGGATGATTTGATACCCTACATTTCTCATCTTGACTCATCTAAGAAGATGTACAATGCCTTAAATAACCTCTTCTCAGTCATAAATATTGGACAAGTAATGAGTCTAAAGAATGAGATCCATGACCTGAAGATGAATGATGATGACACCATAATATCATGAACACAAGAACAAAGTATCCCACATTTGAAGAGCTTTGGACTTGTCGTGCATAAGAAGAATCAAGGATTAGCGCAAAAGAGAAATCCCAAAAGAAAGACGATGATCAAGCCTACACAACAAAGTTCAAGAAATTCATGAAACCAAATCAAGAAAATGATATGTCAAAAATACAATGCTTCAACTGTCGAAAATATGGTCACTACATAAACCAGTGTCCTGAGTTAAACAAAAGGAAGGAAACACATGAAGCAACAATTACCAAAGAAAAGGAACCCTCAAAGAAAGTCAAGCAGGACGAAGCAGACTTTTTATACTTGTCAAGGTAACAATATTGTTCTATGGAAGCTATTAAAATCGTATATAAGTAACCACTGCAAGATGGGCCGCAGTCAGAATCAAACTTGAAGAAACCCGGAAGGAGTTAGACCAAAAAGAAGTCAATAGTTAAGAGGAAACTAGAATAGGCCATGACACTTTGTAGAAAACAAGAAGGATGCAGACAAAAGCATGGACTCTCTCAGACAGAGGGAGTTGATTACAGAATTCTAAAAGAAGAGCATGCATATTGCTCATTTAGGCATGAATCTAGGATTAAGAGAACATTAATCCTCAATGATGTGATCCATTAAAGAACACATGAATACTATGAAGTACTCAACACTGCAAAAGCAGAGTATATTGCAGCTTGTGATGCTTGTACGAAAGCAATGTGGCTCCATAAGTTGGTTTAAGGACTATTTGATCAGGTGTTGGATTTGACCGTGATATATTGTGATAACCAAAGTTGTGTGAAGCTCTCAGACAACCCTATATTCCATGACATATCGAAGCACATTGAGATCAAGTACTACTTTCTCTGTGATAAATTCCAGAGGGGAGAAGTGGTTCTCCAATATATCTCCATTGATGAGTAGATAACATATATTTTTTTAAATCCTCTGTCCAAGATGAAAAGGTTTGCATACTTAAGGGACAAGCTGAGACTTGTGGAGATGACTTCCTTATTGGAAAGGGAAGTGATTGCTCCCTAGGTTGGGAAGGAGCACTGATATGTTATTGAAATATGGGTAGTCATTTTCCAGTTCAGAAAATGGTCCAAGTTGGGTAGTCACTTTCCAGTCCGGAAAGTGGTCCATGATTTCCAACGGATAGTGATTTTCGAGGTCGGAAAGTGGTCCAGAATGGAAAATCATTTTTGTAACGAAAATGGTCCAACAGATTGTTGATGTACCATAGACAACGATTCCCCTTGTGGCCAGTGTGGGGGAATGGTCTAGGACATTCATTCTCCTTGGAATTCACTATGAGAAGTGGTCAAGTAGAATGGTCTGCCTATCTGGGCAGTCATTCTTTCGAAGTTTAAAATTGTGAGAAGTTTTGAAGAATGGTCCAATATAGGAGGTTGGTGCAGGACTGTCATTTCCATAGGAAATGGTTTGGACAGTCATTCCCTAGGCTAGACTCATTCTCTCCAGGTTCCACTGTGATTAGTGCCAGAAGAATGGCCCAGTTAAGTTGAATGGTCTAGGTTCAATAATCAGGGACAGTCATTCCCTGGGAAGACTTATTCTCTCCAGGTTGCACTGTGATTAGTGTCGAAAGAATGGCCCAGTTAGGTTGAATGGTCGAGGTTCATAAATCAGGGACAATTATTCTTCTATGCTTGGGAAGAATAGTCCAAATATCCTATGGTTGATGTTTAACTTTCCAAGGGCATATGCTCTTCCATATCTTACAGATATGAGTGGAAGAATGGACCAGATGAATCAGTTTGTATCATGATATTGTTTATGCAGGTTGATATCAGATGATATGATTTTTGTAGAGACTATATGTCTCTGGACAATAGTTGTATGCTATTGTGGTGGATATGATCCACTGGTAGTGATTGTGTCACTGGTTAGTAGAAGTGTGCTACTACGAGTGGTTGTATACCATTGGATAGTAGTTGTATACTACTATGAATAAACACAGTCGTGTTCTATTGGATGGCATTGTTCTGATTGCCATGGAGACTATCTAGTTGGATAGTGATGATGGTGCTCGTGATTTGATCATGAGATAACCTATGTGGCTATGATGATGCTACCAGTTGAATGGTATGTTTTGTGCTCAAGACCATTTCCTTTTAATACCTCCTTAGCTAGGAGGGAGTTTTGATATTACGGTAGTTGCGGGAGATATTAACCTCCACGTGTAACCTTTGACTAGTCTAGAATATTTTAGGAAGCAAGAGAAACCCTAGAAGGTTAGGAAATAACTGAGAAGACAAGTCGGCTCAAGATAATAATTTATATTAAATTATTATCCTCCAGAAGTAGAAGTAAGCCCAGTTAGGTCACTTGGAGAACTATAAATAAGAGCGCACTAGAGCTCATTTGTCACACTCACTCTCACAATTGTATAAGGACAAGTGGTGTGCATGAATGGAGGAGAGTTGCAACTACTGCACTGGTGACTTGGTATTTGGTTATGGCTAGACTTTCTATTTGGTTATGGTTGGAATTTTTGTTTGGTTATGGATTGGACTTTATTCTTGGTACGCTAGCTTTGGAGAGAGCTACGCTACCTTGGTTGGGTATTGGTTCTAGGGTTTGCTTCCAAAACTATTTTGTCTGTCAAGGTTAAGGTGCTCGAGGGTGGCATTTGTGCCTATGGTTGGGTGAAAATATTGAGATATTGTCTACGGTGAAACAAGCACACCTTTTATTCTAACATACAAGAACAACATTCCTATGATAATAATAATAATAAAAACAAGAACAGGAACAATCATCACAATAGCTCCTTCTCTAAGCTATCACCCAAGACCTACCTGGAACAAGAGCCAAAACAAAATACAATAACAAGAAATAAGAAAAACACTCTTCTAGTGTTGTGACCAATCATTCCTCCATGGTAACTTGCCTGGAAAAAGAATCAAGAACAACAACATCTCCATGGTAATCTCCATGGAATTTACAATATAACCTTCCTGGAACAAGGTCAACAACCACGAACATCTCCTAGAGAAGATCAATTTATCTTGTAAACAAGTTCATAATTAATATTTAACAATGAGAATTTACTTAATAATCATCATACCAACAATATTCAAGAGTTACTAAACATTTGATAGTAATATCAATAAAGAAATCTAAAGTCTGTTATTCTAGTTACAACACTTACTTAAGCTGAAACAATATGAAATTGAAAACCTAATATGAAAAACTGGAGTCTAGTTTTTGTTTTCCCATTTGAGTTTTCATATATTGTAGGAGACATTGTCACTATTGCCTCCAACTCTTGGACTTCCTATGAGTGCACTAGATCTAAGATCCCTTTGGATCTACTGTCACGACTTGGATAAATGTCCTTTTTCCAAGTGTTTCCTACAAACACCCTCATCTTATATAAAAGTGAACCATCCAACTTGTATTATAATGAGACATTACATTGACGAGAAGAAGTTAGAAATATGAATTAGTAGGTTCAATGTTCAGAAAGCCTAAAACCCTAAAAAAATGATTTTTTACTGAAAATCAATCTGAGAGATGTAGCAGGTGCGCTAGGGAAAGGTAAGTTGATTTATGAGGGAATTTGTCCCAACAACTTTATGATAAGTGCTCAACGATCTTGGCAAGTCTAGGTCTGTGTAGTGGTAAATCTCAAGATCTTCCTTCCAATGGTTCTACCGTTCTAAAGGAAATCTGCTCTAATACCATGTTAGATTTTCATTAGTTTTGTTAACATTAGATTTACCATAGAATTTTGATCTTCTTTTAACATTAAATAACCATTTAATAAAATATATAACCAATTGATAAACAAGCACAAGAGGACACACTGATTTATCCTAGGAAAACCCCAAACTTAGAGAAAAACCCAACCAGAATTTCTTTGAGAGAATCTTTCTAATATTTCAATACAACCATGAACAAGCTCTATTCACAAGAGCAAACCAAAAATAAAGAAAACATGATAAAACATACTAATCTCTTCTTCTTTCCAAACCCTAGTGAGGGTAGACAACTAAGTCACCACAGAACTGGTGCAAGATATGTGCATCACTAGATCAAGATAACACACCACAAAACTGGCACAACTGGTAACTGCAATTGCAATTGCTACTAGCACGAAACAACTAGGAAGTACCACACAAACTTAGCGCAACTCTTCTAAAGGTAACGCACAATAGAGATCACCAACATCCACTAAGAATATCCTTCCCCAAGTGGGGTGCACTCTCCAAGAGAACCATAAACCATAAATAGTGAAACTGCTACAATTGCAGCTGCAACTACCTAGTGCACACTGTAGAAGGAAAATTGTGTGTCTGTACAAATGAAGTGATCGAGCCCTATACTTATACTAATCTGGGTGCCTGCATGGGGTCGACTTCTTATTTTGGGTCTTCAAATTTACTTTATTATTTCTTTGGGCCCACTTCTCTTCCTCAAAATTATATTTCCACTTTCTTATTTTCCTATGGGCCAACTTCTCTTTCTAGAAAGTATATCTCCACTTTATTATTATTCTGTGGGTCGACTTCTCTTTCGAGGTTTTCTTCAATTGTTCAATGGTCTTCCTTTGAATTCTTGGTATATTATTCTTCTCTAAGAAAATTTGTCCACGAGGGAATACCTCCCACAACTACGAAAAACATCAACATAAACAAGATATTAAAACAAATCAATTAATTATCAATTTTATTAAAATTTAATAAATCAAAATGAATCTCAATGAACAATAATCAATATCTTCAATATCCTCTTGTTCAAAAAATATTTCAAATAAATAATAAATCTTTTGTAATTTTCAAACATAGAATAAATCTCATTGCACAACAATATATTTATCGAAAACGACATCAAGGCGACATCAAAAGAAAACATTTTTGAAGTAGATGCGTAATTCGATCCTAGATTACACATGACAATAAAGCAATAATGTCACCCAACCATAGGCACAAAGGCCACCACCAAGCACCTTAACCTTGACAGAGAGAATAATTTTGGAAGCAAACCCTAGAACCCATAGCCAACCAAGGTAGCATACATCTCTCTAGAGCTAGCGTACCAAGAAAAAAGTCCAAAACATAACCAAAGAGAAATTCCAAGCCAAAACTGAAATGCCAGTTGCAACAGCTGCAGTTGCAGCTTCTCTCCAAACTTGTGCACCACTAGTCTTATGCAGTTGTGAGAGTGAGAGTGACAAATGATCTCTAGCACCCTCTTATTTATAGTCCTCCAAGTGACCTAACTGGGCTAACTTCTACTTCTAGAGGCTAATAACTCAATAATAAATATTCTCTTGAGTCGACTTGTCTCCTAGGGTTATTATCCAACGTTTTAGGGTTTCTCTTTCTTCCCGAAATATTCTAGTCTCATCAAGGTTACATGTAGAGGTTAATGCCTCCTGCAACTACCATAATATCAACACTCCCTCCTAGCTACTGAGGTATTAAATGCAATGGTCTTGAGCACAAACAAACCATTCAATCGGTAGAATCATCATAGCCACACATGATATCTCATGGTCAAATCATGAGCACCATCATAACTATTAGTATCATCTGATAGCATTAATTGCATCATCTCTCGAAGCCATACTCCATCTAAGTAATCAGGCATGATGTTGAATAAGTCACTCACTCCATAGAGTGATTGACTTATTCAAATAGATTTGGGTTTGGTGTTTCAATTTTATCTAGGAGCATGAAATTTATCTACTTTTCAAAACTATCGGAGTATATCAACCATTTATACTTATGTGGTTGTGTTATTTTATATCTGTTAGTTATAACTTATTACTCAAATAAACCTTATTCTACAGGTCAATTTTGAAATATTTTTACACTATTGATGGAATAACATCCACTTGAAATAATACCAAAAGTTAACTATGCCAAATTTATTACTTATAAGATAACTCTAACCACTGGAAGGTAGATTGGGAGGATTTTCTCAGCTGCAGTTGCAGTCACAACTTTTGTTGCAGCAACTAAACACTAACCCTCATGTTGAGGCACCTTAAGTGAAGCGCTTGACCTAATTCCTGGATAACCTAGTGTGCCCCAGCCTAGCGCACCTCCTGGTACTCTCAGCAAACCAAGGCGTCAAGTTTTAGTTTTTGGTCAAAGTCAAAGGTTGACCAAGTCAAAGTCAAAGGTTAACCGAGTCAAAGAAGTCATCACTTACTCTATGAAGTCAAAAAACAAGTTAGAAGGGGCTTCTAACTTCAAAGCATGGAAGACAAGGATTGACCTCATCCTTGCCAAGAATAAAGTGTTGGATATCGTGAAAGGGAAGAACATGGAACCACGGTTTGAAGCAGGAAAAGAGAAAGAACCTCAGAACGTTGCAGTTATGGAGAAGTTCAAGGACAATGACATCAATGCTATGAGTATCATAGTGGAATCTGTGAAGGACCATTTGATACCCGACATTTATCATCTTGACTCATCTAAGAAGATGTACGATGCCTTAACTAACCTCTTCTCAGTCATAAATATTGGACAAGTAATGAGTCTAAAGAATGAGCTCCGTGACCTAAAGATGAATGATGATGACACCATAACATAATACTTTGTAAGAATCTCTTATTTATGAGATAAACTACAATCTATTGGAGGAAATCATTTCAGAAAAAGAACTAGTAAATATCGTACTTAATGGCCTTCCCAAGACATGGGATGCATTTTCTGCAAGCATGAACACAAGAAATAAGTATCCCACATTTGAAGAACTTTGGACTTGTTGTGCACAATAAGAATAAAGGATTAGCGCAAAAGAGAAATCCCAAAATAAAGACGATGATCAAGCCTACACAATAAAGTTTAAGAAATTTAGGAATAAGAAGAAGTTTGGCTCAAGGAAGAAACCAAATCAAGAAAATGATATGTCAAAAATACAAGCTTCAACTGTCGAAAATATGGTCACTACAAGAACAATTGTCCCGAGTTAAAGAAAATGAAGGAAACACATGAAGTAACAATTACCAAAGAAAAGGAACCCTCAAAGAAAGTCAAGCAAGACGAAGGAAACTTTTTATACTTGTCAAGGTAACAATATTCTTCTGTAACATAATCCTTGTACATACCATGTTTACATAGTTCATGTACATATCATGTGTATCTATTTCTTAGAAGATAAGATGGTCAGTGTCAATGAAACAATACCTATGGGAGAAGAACAAGATAAGGATTTCCATTACGATGACTACTAGTAATGTATTTGAAAAGGATGAAGTACATTGAAAACCTTTGGTGACAATCCCTATCGAAGCTATTAAAATAGTATATAAGTAACTACTACTAGATGAGCCACAATCAAAATCAAACTTGAGGAAACCCAGAAGGAGTCAGACCAAAAAGAAGTCAGTAGTTAAGAGGAAACTAGAATAGACAGTGACACTTTGTAGAAAGGGATAAGGATGCAGACGAAAGCATGGACTCTCTAAGATGGAGGGAGATGATTGTAGAATTCTAAAAGAAGAGCATGCATATTGCTCATTTAGGAATGAAGCTAGGATTAAGAGAGAGATGATCCTCAATGATGTGATCCATTAAAGAACCCGTGAAGAGCAACATGTGTTCAACTTGACTCTAGAAGAAGTCTTCTTCAAA
Source organism: Picea engelmannii (assembly GCA_009831015.1). Taxonomy (NCBI): domain Eukaryota; kingdom Viridiplantae; phylum Streptophyta; class Pinopsida; order Pinales; family Pinaceae; genus Picea; species Picea engelmannii. The sequence continues at coordinate 295,789 of ML813364.1, read as the reverse complement.
AAGAATCCTTGAGTACCCTTGGTTTTCCATCTACATTTATGTTCCTATAATGAAAGGAAGAAGTTGGAAACTTAAGGAAGGAAGGACATAGAATATATAGAATATTCCATGGACTCCAATGCTGAAGAGGAACATGTGCAAGAACATGAAGATTCCAACAAATAAAGAAAAAATAGAACAACCAATTGAACCAGTTATTATACCGAATCATAAGACTACCAACATGGTTTAAACCCACTAGAAGTAGACAAGCAGAAGGAATGGAAGGAAGTTGTGATGAAGAATAATGTATGTGAAAAATTGTGAAAAATACTTATGAATGGAAGCATTGATAGATACAAGGAGAATATTCAGAACTAGAGGGTTCTCCCAAAAGGAGGGAGAAGACAATGATGACAGCTTGTTCCAGTAACCAGATATACCTCTACCCGATTCATTATATCTCTTGCAGTATCCATAGGTTGGAATTTACATTAGATGGATGTAAAGACTATTCTTCTCAATAGAGTAATTGAAGAAAAAGCATATGTAGAGAAACCTCAAGGTTTTGAGGTATACCAAAAAGAGAACAATGTATGCAGATAGAAGAAAACCTTATATGGATTCAAGAAAATTGGTGCAGAGCCCTAATGTACAACATAAGCGTGGTGAAAACTTACTATAATAGAGGAAGTGTATCGAAATGGTTCTTCAAAATCCCAAGATGATGGATTGCAAATCCATGGAAAAACACCCATGATGACAGATATGAAGAAGTTGAGAGACTCTGATTCAGTAGACCCATCCCTGTATCCATAATTAAATGGCTCATTAATGTATTTGGAGAATACTCATCTAGATATTTTCTTTGTTGTGGGAATAGTTTCAGGTGGAACCTAACCATGAGCATTTGATAATTGCAAAGCATCACTTGAAATATCTTCATGGGATGTTTGATTTATGATATACAACAACATGGATTTATCGATTTATATTGGGTAGGGAGTACAAATGACGTAAGAAGTGATTCTTGGATATGTTTCAGTTTGAGATTTTCCACGATATCATGGGCTAACAAAAAACAAAAGTTTGTTGCACTCAAAACTACAGAAGCAGAGTATATTGAAGCTTGTGATGCTTGTACGGAAGCAGTGTGGCTCCATAAGTTGGTTTATGGACTATTTGATCAGGTGTTGGATTCGACCATGATATATTGTGATAAACAAAGTTGTGTGAATCTCTCAGAGAACCCAGTGTTCCATGAAAGATCGAAGAACATTGAGATCAAGTATTATTTTCTCCGTGATAAAGTCCATAGGGGAGAAGTGGTTCTACAGTATATCTCCACTAATGATTAGATACCATATATTTTGGTAAAGCCTCTGTCCAAGATGAAAAGGTTTTCATACTTAAGGGACAATCTGGGACTTGTGGAGATGAATTCCTTATTGGAAAGGGAATTGATTAATCCCCAGTTTGGGAAGGAGCACTGCTATGTATCTTGAAAATGCTTGTACCAAAACTATATTAGTTTCTGAAATTTTCCCTGTGGCCTATGGCACATTAGAATTAGAGGCATAAGTTTGATTTACCTAGGAGCATTTTTGGCACAGGGGCAGACCCATGGTTCAACTCTTAACAACGCACCAACAAAACCCCAACCACCAACCCTTTCGGAAACACCTGTGAAGAAGGCACAATCTAACCCGAGGTAGAAGCAGGGGGGTTACAGAACACAGGTATCTGTAACCAAGCTGGGACACAGATCTACGATACTAACACTTCACAGAGTCTTCTATTAACACTTAGGAAGTGACATGCATTAGTTTATTTACCTTATTAACATCACAGAACATAATCTAAGATGGATTGACGCAGTGACAACAAATAATAACATATCCTGAGCACTTAACATTTAGCATTATAGATTATATATAGCATCCCTTTACCCTAAGCACTTAAGCAATAACAAATCTATCTATTACACATCGTAATCAAAGCACTAAGCATATTTATGACATAAATAACATAGCACAAAGAAAACCATAAGACACCAGATATACGTTGTTCACTCCAGGATGGGGCTACGTCCACCAATTGCTTCGCCTTCTTTATTATGTGCTTGAATCTTAAATTCATTAACTCTTGTGCACTGAGCCACAGAGTCAAGCTTCGCACCAGACAAGAGATCTGCGCGCTGAGCACCAGATCCTCCTTCCAAAACTAGGTCAAATGCACATAGCAAAAACCCTATATCATAACACTTGCACCCTCTACAGAATCATGACCACATACAGACATTCCTTTGCACAAAGCAACTCTGTTCACCCAGAACTACATTCACTTTATTTATATCTTACAAACCCTTACAATAAGGCCTAAACATGGGAAAATCCCATGGGCCGACATCCCCTAAAACCCATTATAAAAAACCTAAAGGACCTTTACTAGGTCCACTTAACCCTCAAAATCGGTGAGATCCACGATCTCGGCTTCGCCTGGGCACTCCTTCTTCGAACAATGTGTCGAAGTCCAAAAGTGGGCCAAGTCTGACCAAGGTTTCCTCAAAACTTGTTTGAGGGCCAACAAGCCCCCAACACTCACCTGTGACTCATCCTGAGTCACTCAGGTTCGAACAATGTTGCTTTGAAGGCCTCGAGCTTACTTCAAGCTACCTCGACTCGCTGCTTCACTTGAGCTTCTTTCTCAACGAGCTCCTAGATCATCTGCTCTGTAGGCGTTGTTCTACTGCTGCAGCCACTTGATCTATTTGTGAGCCATGTCCATCAATTTATTTGAACACCTTGCAAGCTTCGGCTTGCATAGGTTGTAGCTTCTGCGTGACTTTCATTACTTTACCTTGGAGGGTAGTGATCTATTGTTTTACTGTGCGTTTCTCCTTTGATATCTTCATTCTTTCTACTGCGGTGAGCAACTTCATCTATGCCTGAACTAAAAATTCCTGCTGTTTCACCTCCTACAACTGCGCTTCTAGCTTCCTCATCTCTGGATCCTCGACGAGGCGTTCATATGTTTGTGCACTTCTATCACTTAGTTTTTTGCACTTCGTGGCGAGGGCTCTTATCCTTACTACTTTGTTCTTAGTGGTCTCCTCCCTCTGGTCACGCACCTCCTGCGGGGTGCTCAACACTACTTGGGCCTCCAATTTTGTTATCTTGGCTTGAAGTTGTTAGAGGGTCTCAACGAGCTTCACTACTTGAGCCTCGATCGACTCCTAGTCCTACTATACCAAGCCTGGTATAGAGAAACATGCTTTACTTACCGCTTCTTTGACCATGGCTCGTTCTGCGAGCAACTGCTCCTTTTCCCTCTGTAGCTAGGGTTTTTCCTCCTGGAGCTTCGCCTGGAGCTCTGCTTTCTCTCTTTCCTGGGTTGCTACATTTTCCTGCGCTGCTCTTAATTGTGTTAAAACTCCTTCTTTCTCCCTTTTAAAATCGTATGTAGCCTTCTCCTTTTCTTCCTATGCTTTTTGGAAGCGGGCTTCTGTTGCATCCATAATCCTTCTCAACTGGGTTGGTTCATCCCCCAATTCTGTAGTCTGTGACGAGGAAGGTGAAAATGGTGCAGTAGGTACTGCGTGGACCAAGTGAATAGGTTGATGTACTTCCTTCAAGTCCTTCTCAATTCTTCCGTATAGCTCCTCCTACTTCTCTCCATATCTTTGCAAGAAGTCCTCGGAAGCGTCCTCCATAGCTCTGCAGACTAGACTGATGTCGTCCTCAGTGAGCATGGACTCCAACTGGGGCTTATTAGCACGCATCTTCTTCCTTATTGAAGGTTTCTTTGGAGAAACCTTCCTCTTATGCGGTGTTACTGTCCCAACGGGGGGATCCTCAAGTGGAGGGGTGGTAGCTTCACCTCCTCCTTTCCCTTCTTCTCCTTCATCTCCTCCTCCCTGTCCTTCTGCTTCGTCTTCTCCTCCTCTTGGCAAGCCAGACCCATTATCTTCAGAAGCATTGTCCTCTTCATCGCTCTCTATATCCTGGACTTCCTCCTTCTTTTTCTTCTTCTTCGTCCTATTGGACTGTCCGACATGATCAACCCATGTGACTATGGGGCTTCCTATGGTGTCAGTGTCAGATAGTTCTGCATTAGCGACACGTACAAGAAATTCCTCAAGCCGCTCCTTTGTAATCTACTCCATATCTTCATCTGTCAGCTTGTAGTATGACTGTAGTTCTTCCTGGTTCTTGTCTCTGCACGCAGTGATGTAGATGAAATGAGGATCAACGCAAAACTTTGCTATTGGTCTATACTGGTGCAGGGTGCGCGGTGTCATGCGCGAAAATGATTCAATGGCAACCTTTAACTCCTAATAATATGCATGAAACACGACATTGGACTGCCACTGCTTCATCATGTCGTTGGTGTACCACAAGGTGGAAAGCCTAGCATCCAACGACTCCAAGGGTTCGATTTCTGGGAAGGTGGCTCCTCCAGGCATTTTCCAAGCAACAAATGCGATCAAAATGATCAGCCAACTGTAATGGAATTTGTATCCCAAATCCCAGGCTTCGCGGCAATCCTTCTCCAGCTCATTGACGATGTAGATCGCCCAGTTCATCTGCATTCCCTCCACACATTTTCCTACGAGGTCCACCACAAACCTGGTGACCTGTGTGGGGCGATTATTTCTTATGAGCTTGCCAGCTAGGAGTTGGCAAGCGAGGCACACCTTGCCATCATGCATAGAGGCTACCTTGTAACCTCACTTTCCTTTTTCAACTTCTCTGCAAGCTTCCTTGATGTGTTGTGCCAAGGAATGGTCTGAGGCCTTCCCTGGATAAAACTGTTGAGGGTCAGGTCCCCTCACACTTAAGCCTATAATCGGGTGGATCAACGCAAGATCCACAGTAATACTTTTGTCGAGCCACAAGTATCTGCCATGATAGCATGACAAAAGGATTTTAACACAAGCGTTAACCTCCTGGTGGCAACCAAAATGTGGGATCTTCATCAAATTCATCATGGTGGACTGCACTAGCCCCTTAATCCATGGTTGTGAGACGAGGCAAGGCTTCTTCCCGATTGTCTTCGTGAGATAGCGGTGGGGCACCAACATGGTGTAGTTATTCCGGTATCCTAAATTGAATTTGTTGTTCTTTAATAGCGGGATATGTTCTAGTTGACTCCCGACTAGGCGTATACCTTTCGAAATGTACGCAGTGAACATGACATACTCAAAATCATGGGGAATAATGTCATGGTTAAAACTGCTAGCCAAAGGTGGAATGTAATTAGGTAGGATCGACGGGATATGCTTTGCATTAACCAGATCACCACAGTGCTTACTTCATTGCTCAGTTGTGGGGTTAACACGGCCGGAATGACGTCTAGTCGAAGGGGAAGCCTGTTGTCCCCTAGTCGATGACGCCTGAATACATTTAGATATCATTATGTCAGCCATTAGCTTCTTAAGGACCTCCTCGACAGACTTCTCCAGTTCACTAAGTTCGCCCGACATTCTAGCTTTTAAAGAGATAGGTCGGGGTAGACAAATGGACAGGCGGGGTAGACAAACAGACATGCGAGGTAGACAAACGAATGATGAGGTCTAGTTCCAGATATCACAACTCGACACACAGACAATTCTCTGCTTGGCTTAGTTAATCACGAGTAGAAAAAATTGGTCCCAGCGCAGCGCCCGACGAGATAAATAAGCGGGGCATCGTAACAAATTCTTCCAATGGCCAGAAATGCTTCCATCAATGCGAATATATCCGTTTTCTTATGTGAAGTGGTCCATCAACCCATAAATGTGTTTTCTAACCATTCTAGAGTGTCATTCTAACAACCGGGGCACCTCCAACGATCATATAACTTCGCCAGGGCAAAGTCCCATTCTGCGCGGACCTGATGTTCCAACGAGGTTCAAATCCTGCGAACCTGCCTCCTGTGAGGTTCCAGTCTGCGAAGTCTTCCATTTGGTCTATGTAGCTTCTTGTATCTTTTCCAACTTAGCTTTCTTTTTATTCAACTTCCTTGCCTTCTTTCATGTTATCCGAGTCTCTCTAACTGTTTATGGAATCCTCTTTCCATTTTTATTCTTATCTTCCCCTAGCAGAGTGGCTTCGCACTGTTGAGATTCCCTCAAGGATTCTGAAGTTAGTATCCCTTTTCTTAACACTTCCTGAGTGGACATACTTCTTTCTTGAATAGATAGGTCCTTCAAACCTTTTTGCATTCTTTCAACCTTGATAGATAATTCTCTTTCTTTTTGTCCCTCCTGCGTTGTTACTTTGTTCTATTGCTTCGACTTATCCTCTTGTTCTTCTATTAGTCGGTCTATTTTTCTAGCTATGAAATCCCTTAGTTATTGATTTTTATTTTCTGTAGCTTCTTCCTCTGCTTTCCTTCTAATCCGATCCTTCTCAATCCAAGTCTTACCTAACAAAAGTGGAAAATGGGAGTTGTCCCTAATAAACTTAATTACTTCAAATTCCTCTTCAGTCGATGTTCCATGAAAAATAATAGGTACATTAGGAACTCTTCCACATAGGGTTATCATCTTTCCCTTAAACAAGCCTATCCTTCCTAACGAAGGTACCATAGTAGGATTTCCCAAAATTTTCCAAGTTTCTTCTGTCATAATATTCACTTGTGTTTCTTCATCTAAGACATAGTCTATGTCGAAGTCTTCTATTCTTTCACTTATGCACTGTTTTGATTTCAGGATCTCCGGTAAACTAACATCTTTACAAGCATCCATCGTTTCCTTCAACTGTAATAACATAGTCTGAACTTCCTCTAACCTTTTCTCTTTATGATTTTCTAATATTCCCTTGGTCTCTTGACTTTCTTCATAGTTTTCTTGTCTCATGTTCATCCTTTCAACTTTAGCAATAATCCTTGGACAATCCTCAACCTCATGACCAATAATATTACAACAAAGACAAATAGGGCCTACCTTAGGACATTCCTTAGCAAGGTGTCCCAGTCTTCTGAAATTATAACATAATGCCAATCCTCTTTTTCTTTTAAATGTTCCCCAACCTCTTCTGTACTGCACACTTCCCTTAGGATCATAGTGTTGGACCTGCAATCTGCAAAAGTTCTTTCTAGGTTCCTGCATCCAATTATTAGTCCAAAAACTCTTTCTATGCATAGGAATAACATATATTTCTTCATTTCCGTTAAATTTACTCAAATCAACTTGTTCTTTCAACTGTTCCCTAGCCTTCAGACTAGGACAAAATATATTAAACATACTTAAATTCGTGCTTTCGAAAAAAAAAATTATACTTATCTTTCTCTTACCAAAGCACAAAGCTTGCTTCTTTAGGATCTTACCTCTTTTCTTCAGATCAACTTGCTTTCTTAGGCACAAATCTTCGCAAGTCAAGTAGATTACTACACACTTCAGCAGTAGATCTACGCACAGAGCTTCTCTTGCTAACCCTGTGCAGAATTCCAAAAGAAGAGCATGCATATTGCTCATTTAGGCATGAATATAGGATTAAGAGAACATTAATCCTCAATGATGTGATCCATTAAAGAACACATGAATACTATGAAGTACTTGTCCATGTCCTTAATGGAATTAGCAACCATGATAAGCAACACATGTTTAGCCTGACTCTAGAAAAAGTCTTCTTCAAAAAGAATCCTTGAGTACCCTTGGTTGTCCATCTACATTTATGTTCCTATAACGAAAGGAAGAAGTTGGAACCTTAAGGAAGGAAGGGCATATAATTTATAGAAGATTCCACGGACTCCAACGTTGAAGAGGAACATGAGGAAGAACATGAAGATTCCAATCAAAGAAAGAAAATCCAAAACAACCAATTAAACTAGTTATTATACCAAGAATCATAAGACTCCTAGCATGGTTTAAACCCACTAGAAGCAGTCAAGCAGAAGGAATGGAAGGAGGCTATGATGAAGAGTAATGTATGTGAAAAATTGTGAAAAATTCTTATGAATGGAAGCATTGATAGATACAAGGAGAAGATTTAGAACTAGACGATTCTCCTATAAGGAGGGAGAAGACTATGATGACATCTTGTTCCAGTTACTAGATATACCTCAACCTAAGCCATTATATCTCTTGCAGTATCCATGGGTACGAATTTACATCAGATGGATGTAAAGACTATTCTTCTCAATATAGTAATTGAAGAAAAAGCATATGTAGAGCAACCTCAAGGTTTTGAGGTATACCAAAAAGAAACACATGTATGCAGATAAAAGAAGAACTAGTATGGATTCAAGAAACTTGGTGCAGAGCCTCTCATGTACAACAAAAGCATAGTGAAAAATTCCTATAAAAGAGGAAGTGTATCGAAATGGTTCTTCAGAATCCCGAGATGATGGAAAATACCTAGAAAGAAGCAATTTAGGCACAATAAATGACTAGTCTTTTGTTTAAAATCGAAATATCTTTACTAACAAAACTTTCTTACATTAACATATAGAAAATCTCTCTTACTGTGTACGCAAAATGACAATGTCCTTTTGTAAATTTTTGTGACATGTATACGTACATCCTAGATCATTAATCCTAATGCATATTAATGTAAACATAAACAAGGCGTTTAAATAGACGAATATGAAGCCCTTAAAACACCATGGAGCAAAACTTGAATCACAGTATGGAGCAATTCTTGAGGTATGGTTTATTTTTGTGCAAATTTTACTGAGAATTTAAAACGATGGCAAAGAAGGTCCCTTGTGAAGAATTAGAGTAGCGTAGAAAATCTCCAAATTGTGTACACAGTTTTACAATGTCCCTTTTGTAGATCTCAGTGAAAGTGTGTTTGTACATCCCAGATCCTTAATCCCAATGCATGTTAATGTTATTCCATCCACAAACAGAGCTAATATAACCTCTTTTTTTAACCATTCAAATCTGAATACTGCACTCAAACCTCTTTGTTGAGCAGAATATTTTCCAAGTCTCACACACATAGATTTTTAGCGAAGGTTTTCAAGGTTTATCAACTAAGTATACACACATGGATGGATGTGTTATTTCTCATTAAACAGTTGAGGCATTGTATATAATGTTATTTATCAAAAAATTATATTAACAAAAGAAGAATCCGACCAAAATAATAAAAATAATTATAATAGTTTTTAAAAAAATATCAATGTTGTTTATCATATAACTACTTTATCACAAATGTCTCAAGTCAATAGCCTACATTTTGTTTTTCTTTGTTCCATGAATATCAATCATGTCATGACTATCGAAAATCATTCAACTAAATCTAAGCGATATCATCTGAGATGACGAGATATCATTCTGGTTTACTTTTTGTAGTCTGAAATTTTAAGGTATATTTAAAAACCTTTATAATTATGTGTCCCAGATTTTGTACTTGCAAATATTTATATGATTAGGAAGATTTCCAGATATAAAGAGCAATTCCACGATAAGTTGAATATTCTGGGATATCCCACAATATTAACATAATATTTAAAATAAAAAAAATATTTAAAAAAAATTAAAATATGTTTGTAATTTTTTATAATAATTTAAGAATTAATATAAGTTTGTATAAAAGCCGTGTAGCAAATTTCTATAGTCAATTATTTTGGTTGCAAAATTATATACATGCAAGTTTCTTGCATTATTCCAAAGGTAAACGGGCAATGATTAAGAAACGCCTTAAACAATTCATAAACAAATAAAAATGTTATGGTTGCAATATTCTATATCTATATATCGTGCAGTTTTCCAAATCTAATGGGTGGGTGATTAAAAAAACGCCCTAAACAATTCATAAACAAATCAAAATTTGAATGCGTTGATGGGTTTGACAAATCCGTGACGTTTGAATGCGTTGATGGGTTTGACAAATTTGAAAGCTTGCCAGCATTACATTTTAAACTCTCTGAAGTTTCTTATCGGAAATTGTTGGAATCTGTTGGAACTCTGATTATCAACGAGACGCCTGTTGGAAATCTGATTAATAGAGTATGTTGAAGGATTAGAGGCCCAGCAGTTCTTACGGATCTCTCCCTGGCTTCCTGTGAGAACATCAAGCTGAGAACAAACTGTTCAGAGAAGAGGTCTGATTCACCGCAAAGCTGATGACAATGTCGCGGGTTCGAGTGTCGGTGGAAAGACTGGTCAGACGTGAAGAGGGTTTGTCTGTTACATTGGAGGCTGGGGATGATCGTCTTTATCATCGGCTCCAGTGGACCATGATTCTGACGATGAAGTAGCAGTGGGCGTTCACTTGACCTCCAAATTTATAAAGGAATCAAAATTTGGCCTAAATAGTAAAGCGGGGCTACATCCTCCTGTCGTTTATTTTCTGCGAGCCTGGCTTCCGGAGAGGAATAGAGGAGCCGGGTATTGTGAATTTATTAGTTGAAAGCTGCTGTAGAAGATATCAGATGCCATAGTTGGACACAATAGAATTCGGTGTAAATTGGGAGTAATTGAGATTCGATAATGGCGAGTCCAGGGGGTAATTACAGGCAGCAAATGGAGATGAAGATGAAGCAATGGATACTTTACAGCATAATCCTGGCGCTGTCTTCCTACGTAGCGCTGGATCTTTGCATTAATAAAGCGACACTGCGGAGCTCAAGTTATTGCAAGTGTGAGTGTCGTGGAAGCGTGGGCGGATTAGGCGATTCCGACATTGGAGGCAAACGACGATCACCATAACAAAGACCACAACGGCCCTCAGATCGGCTTCCCGGCCATAGAATCTGTTCCACGTGTCTCTTTCCAGGCGGTAGGATCCGTGTCAATGTAGCCGTCGGATCTGTGCAAGTCCCGTACCATTTTCGTCGTACGGTAAGAAGTCCCATACCATTTTCGTCGTACGGTAAGAAAACTTGGCAGTCTGATTGTCGACACGTGGCACTGTCGAGAGCGTAGATCTGAGCCATCCAAATGTTGAAACGTGGCACTTTCAGGACTGTAGATCTGGGCCGTCCAATCGTGGACACTTGGCACTCTCCAAGCCATAGATCTGGGCCGTCCGATTTTTGACACGTGGCCATCTCCAGACTATAGATCTGGGCCGTCCGATGTTTGACATGTGGCCCCTTCCTAGCTGTAGATCTATTTCGTCCGATGTTCGACACGTGTCACTATCCTAACCTCGATCTGGACCGTCCGATCTTTGCCACGTGGCCCTGTTCTGGTCGTAGATCTTAGCCATCGGATTTTTGACACATGGCCATTTTCTGGCCGTAGATATGGATCGTTCAATCATCGCCACGTGGCCTCCTCTAGGCTGTAGATCTTAGCAGTATATCTTTGACACGTGGCCGAATACTGCCTAGATCTGGGCTGATTGTGTGACATGTGGCAGCCTTCTGGCCGTAGATCTAAGCCATCCGATCTTAAACACGTGGTCCTATACTGTCCGTAGATCTGAGCCATCCGATTATCGACACGTGGCAATTTTAACTGTAGATCTGAATTGTCCGATCGTTGACACGTGGCCTATTTCTGGCCATAGATCTTTCCCGTCCGATCGTCAACACGTAGCATATTTCGGACCGTAGATCTAGGCTGTCCGATCGTTGACACATGGGTCTTTTAGGACCGTAGATCTTACCCGTCTGATCGTCGACATGTGGCTATTTTTTTGCCGTAGATCTTGGCCGCAGGACGTCATGCTTGCTTCCGCTATCGATTGGTCTCTCGTACTGGGTCTTTTAGGACCGTAGATCTTACCCGTCTGATCGTCGACATGTGGCTATTTTTTTGCCGTAGATCTTGGCCGCAGGACGTCATGCTTGCTTCCGCTATCGATTGGTCTCTCGTACTCGGCCGTTTGCAGGGAACCTGCAACATCCTTATAGCCAGATTGGGGAAGCCGTAGAGGAGGGATGTTGCCCCGCTTGAGAGGGGGCGCATTTTGCAGGGAACCTGCAACATCCTTATAGCCAGATTGGGGAAGCCGTAGAGGAGGGATGTTGCCCCGCTTGAGAGGGGGCGCATTTGAGAAAGTTATTCCCGAAAGGAGAAACGGGACCAAAAAGGGTATTTCTCAAAGCATGGATCTGTTTGCCTTTTTATTCTAAGAATTGCTTGCTTCTTCAGTCTGAGCATTCTTGAGAGTGAATGCACTAGCGTTGTTAGGCAGCGACAGGCGCAAACGATAGGAGAAGGTTCTTTCCATCTGTGAAAGATCTGTGAAGGCATGTTATCTTTAGAACCTTTCAGTCTCTTATTTGTCTACTTTCGTGCCCTACTTCTGTCATCTTCTGTTATAAAGTTTAACATCCCATCGTGTTATATTTGGAATTGTTTTCTTACTGTAATACTTTTAAAACAGAAAATGAATTTCAATCTTTGAAATAATCATATCAGATCACCGGAGATAGCTTCCTCCGTGAACCAATCCATCTGTCACGGCAGTCTTGTCAATTTCCTTAGAGATAGCCAAATTCTTTTTTCTTGATTTAATGAGTCTTAGAATTTTTTTTGAGATTTGGGTTATGAATTCAGAAACCCCAAATCTGTGTCGACTCGGGACTACTATGATTTAAAATATCAATTTAGTAGAATTAGAGGGATACCAAAATCCAATTGAATTGACTCTGAAATTAGAATTAAAGGCATCCAACAATAAACTATTTTTCCCTGTGGCGCATTAGAATTAGAGACATAAGTTTGATTTTCAACAATGTTAACATATGTATTTTGAAAATGCCTGTACCAAAACTATATTAGTTTATGTTTGCAAAGCTAGTGTTCCACATGAAAAATAACAAAATAAACCACTCAAAAATGAACAAATACAGATAGACAACAGCAAAGGAGCAATGTACAACAGATAGACAACAACAAACAGATGAACAAATACAACAAAGGAGCAGTGGCCATCATTTCCAAGATATTGGCGGTCTCTGTATCGTCCCATCAACATTGCATGTAAATATGTATGATTTGTTTTTAAGTCATTATTTAAAAATTATTTAAAAAGTTAACAGGATTGTTGATGTGAAATATTTGTATTGTAATCTATTGCAATTACATTTGTTTTTCTTCATTTATACTAAAACATTAAACTGTCCATTTTTTATTTGGCATATGCAATGTTTATTTTTATATATTTTATTGAATATATGTAATTATTTTTAAAATATTTTTATTATTATTTATATTTTAGTAATATAAAAAGTTTTTTGTATTTTTTAATAATAAAAAAATAAATAATATTATTTATAATTATAATATCTTTTTTAAATAATTTAATTTCATCTTAAAAATTGAAAGTTCACTTACTATGTAACTTCATTTTAGTTAATGTGTAACTTTTTTTTTAATTGAATGTCAATAAATCAACAAACATGAATATTGCAAAACTATTTTTGATGGTTGGACTCCACCCTAGGTATATTATTTTGTCTATATTGTTACTAGGACAAATGGGAGGCTCTTAGAGTTGTATTTCAAAACTTTTCTTTTAGTCATTTCAAATAAATTTGGGTTTGGTGTTTCAAGTTTAACTAGGAGCATGAAATTTATCCACTTTTCAAAACTATCAGAATATATCAACCATTTATACTTATGTGGTTGTGCTAGTTTATATATCTACTGGTCAATTTTCAAATAGTTTTACACTATTGATGGAATAGCATCCACTTGAAATAATACCAAAAGTTAACTATGTCAAATATATTACTTATAAGTTAACTCTAACCACTCGAAGGTAGATTGAGAGGATTTGCTTAGTTGCAATTGCAGTTAGAGTTTTTGCTGCAACAACTAAACCCTAACCCTCGTGTTGAGGCACCTTAAGTGAAGCGTTTGACCTAATTCCTAGATAACCTAGTGCACCCTAGCCTAGCGCACCTTCTAGTACTCTCAACAAACCAAGGCATCAAGTTTTAGTTTTTGGTCAAAGTCAAAGGTTGACCAAGTCAAAGCAGTCATGACTTACTCTATGAAGTCAGAAAACAAGTTAGAAGGGGCTTCTAACTTCAGAGCATGGAAGACAAGGATTTACCTCATCCTTGCTAAGAATAAAGTGTTGGATATCATGAAAGGAAAGATCATGGAACCACGATTTTAAGCAGGAAAAGAGAAGGAAATTCAAAACGTTGCAGTTATGGAGAAGTTCAATGACAATGACACCAATTCTATGAGTATCACAGTGGACTCTGTAAAGGACCATTTGATACCCTACATTTCTCATCTTCACTCATCTAAGAAATGTATGATGCCTTAACTAACCTCTTCTCAATTAGAAATATTGGACAAGTAATGAGTCTCAAGAATGAGCTTTGTGCCCTGAAGATGAATGATGATGACACCATAACATCATACTTTGTAAGAATCTCTTAGTTAAGAGATCAACTACAGGCTATTGAGGAAATAATTTCAGAAAAAAGAACTAGTAAATATCGTACTTAATGGCTTTCCCAAGACATGGGATGCATTTACCGCAAGCATGAACACAAGAACGGAGTATCCCACATTTGAAGAACTTTGGACTTGTTGTGCACAAGAAGTGTTAATGTTTATGCCATTATTATAGTTTTGGTAAACCTTTGACAGCTTTGCATATGTATGGTAGCACCTTGTAGTTGATGTGAGCTAATCTTCTAGAGTTCACATGGATTCTTCAATAGCGTGGGTCATGGCAGCTTCTGAGCGACCCACCTTTTTCTTTTCCACTGATGATTGCTTCATTTATGATCTCTTCTTTAGCACGTTGCCTTTTGCAACCTTTGCTATAGCTTCCTCATGTGACCTAGAGCAAGGTTAACAAAACAACAAGCAAGAATAATATCCTTCTTGATAATATAAAGCAATAGCACGAACAATCATCACAGTAGCTCCTTTAGGGTTATTACTTATAATTTAGCAAAGATTAAAGGTAAGGAATACAATACAAAATGAGGTCAACACTCTCATAGTGTTGTGACCAAGCATTCTTCCATGGCAACCTGAAACTAACACACAATGTCTCTCCTAGAGGAGATGTTAGTTGTATCAGGCAAAGCATATACCTCTACATGCTATCAGGTATAATACTTTACAAAGATTGGTGTCTTAACTATAGTCATTAACTTGTCATGTGTACATTTGAATCTTGATTAATCAAACCTGGAGCCTTGTCCTCAAGAATGAGTGCTTGCTTTTCTTCCAGGTCTCCTTCACTCAAGTGACGAGTGCTTTCTTCAACCTGTCTTTTGTACTGAGACAATATGCTATCTTGACAAAAGGTTAGGTTAGATGATAAGCTCTATGATCAACTTTTAATCCTTCTAATAATTTGATTATAGATTCAAAATGAAACACTAATAATGTCATGACAAATAGATGTATATCAAAATAATCACACCTGGGTTGCATCATTCCTCTGAATGTGTTGGATCTTGAGATCCTTCTGAATCTATGGCAAGAGATCCCTTTTCCTGTAAATACTCTTTAGGATTTAACCATTAAACATATGTAAGTACATACCGCTGATAGCATTTGCAGGTAGTGGCTCCATCTGGTAGCAACGATAATCATTGCCAACTCTTGAGAAAATTTCAAGGGTGATTGCAACTAGTTCTACGACTACAACTGCAACAGGTACTGCAATTGGTTCTGAGACTGCAACTGTAATTGCAACTTAGGGTTTTATGAAGAAACCCTAATTTTTCAAACTTCGAATTTTGAAATTCTGATCCAGGGGATAGATGCACTGAGTTGAGGCGAGTTCGCTGGTGCAGTCAGATTTTTGAAAATCCAACTTTTACTCCATCAAATCTGATTTGCGGATTTTTGGACTGGTGCTTCTGGTTTTCTGGTACTTCTGGTACTTCTGGTACTCTGGTTTTCTAGTTTTCTGGTACTTTGTGAAACTAGGGTTTCACTTTTCGAGAGATCTAGCCACTGAAAAGGTGCACTCTAAGTGTCATAATGATCCTTGGGGGAGGGCACAACTTTCTAGGTGGTTTTGGAGCTGAAAAGCTTCACTTTTGAAAAACCCTAATTTGCAGGTACTGCAACAGTGACATTTTTCTCTTGCGAAATATGTTTCCTTTAGGTTGGCTCTGAAACCATGTTAATGTTTATGCCATTATTATAGTTCTTTGCATTTAAATAGATAAGAGCATCATAAGAAAAAGATCACTGAGAAATACACATTCACAAGAGACACAACATTTATCCTGGGAAACCCTCTAGGGGAAGAAAACCCAGCAAAAACTTCCTTATCATAAATTGCCAATACAATGTTCAAGAGATAACTCAAACCAATACAGAAAGTCCTCTCCAAAAGATGCGCCACTCTTTTCCCTCTCTCCTTTGTCGATAATAGATCATAACTTGTCTCTCAAACTGAGCAAATGAGTTTTGTTCAAATGAGGCGCTAGCCTCCTTTATTTATACAAGTTCTGGCATGTGTGAAGTGTCTCTTCACTGGCAGGGCCGACTTCTTAATCTGGGTGGGTAAACCCACCTTTATTATATTTCTGGGTCTTCTTATTAAC
>ML813364.1:257728-274367 GCA_009831015.1 Picea engelmannii | reverse complement strand
CAGGTTGGCTCTGAAACCATGTTAATGTTTATGCCATTATTATAGTTCTTTGCATTTCAATAGATAAGAGCATAATAAGAACAAGATCACTGAGAAATACACATTCACAAGAGACACAACATTTATCCTGGGAAACCCTCTAGTGGAAGAAAACCCAACAAAAACTTCCTTATCATAAATTGCCAATACAATGTTCAAGAGACAACTCAAACCAATACAGAAAGTCCTCTCCAAAAGATGCGCCACTCTTTTCCCTCTCTCCTTTGCCAATAACAAATCAGAACTTGTCTCTCAAACTGAGCAAGTGAGTTATGTTCAAATGAGGCGCTAGCCTCCTTTATTTATACAAGTTCTGGCATGTGTAAAGTGTCTCTTCACTGGTAGGGCCAACTTCTTAATCTGGGTGGGTAAACCCACCTTTATTATATTTCTGGGTCTTCTTATTAACTGTTGGGGCTGACTTCTTATTCTGCTTATTGTAATTGTCTGTTGATCAATCTGCAAAAGGGGATTTGGTCCTAATACAATTACCGACATGATTAATCCACAATGGGGATTAATCCTATAAATAATATATCAAATAAGAATACTCTTTGCAGTTACATTATTTCAACAAGAAGAATCAAGGATTATCACAAAAGAGAAATCCCAAAAGAAAGACGATGATCAAGCCTACATAACAAAGTTCAAGAAATTCACGAATAAGAAGAAGTTTGGCTCAAGGAAGAAACAAAATCAAGAAAATGATATGTCAAAAATACAATGCTTCAAGTGTCGAAAATATGGTCACTACAGAAACCAATGTCCTGAGTTAAAAAAAAGGAAGGAAACACATGAAGCAACAATTACCAAAGAAAAGGAACCCTCAAAGAAATTCAAGCATGACGAAGCAGACTTTTTCTACTTGTCAATGTAACAATATTCTTCTATAACATAGTCCTTGTACATACCATGTTTGCATAGTTCCTGTACATATCATGTGTATCTATTTCTTAGAAGATAAGATGGGCAATGTCAATGAAACAATACCTATGGGAGAAGAACAAGATAAGGATTGCCATTACGATGACTACCAGTAATGTATTTGAAAAGGATGAAGTATGTTGAAAACCTTTGGTGACAATCCCTGTGGAAGCTATTAAAATAGTACATAAGTAACAACTTCGAGATGGGCCGCAATCAAAATCAAACTTGAAGAAACCTAGAAGGAGTCAGACCAGAAAGAAGTTAGTAGTCAAGAGGAAACTAGAATAGACTTTGACACTTTGTAGAAATCAATAAGGATGCATACATAAGCATGGAATCTCTCAGATGAAGGGAGATGATTGCAGAATTCCAAAAGAAGAGCATGCATATAGCTCAATTAGGCATGAAGCTAGGATTAAGAGAGAGCTAATCCTTAATGATGTGATCCATTAAAGAACCCATGAAGACTATGAAGTACTTGTCCATGTCCTTCATGGAAGTAGCAACCATGATAAGCAACACGTGTTCAGCCTGACTCTAGAAGAAGTATTCTTCAAAAAGAAGCCTTGAGTACCCTTGGTTTTCCATCTACATTTATGTTCCTATAACGAAAGGAAGAAGTTGGAACCTTCAATAAGGAAGGACATAAAATCTATAGAAGATTCCAAGGACTCCAATGTTGAAGAGGAACATGAGAAAGAAAATCCAGAGCAACCAATTGAACGAGTTATTATACCGAGAATCATAAGACTACTGGCATGGTTTAAACCCACTAGAATCAGTCAAGCAGAAGGAATGGAAGGAAGTTGTGATGAAGAATAATATATGTGAGAATTTGTGAAAAAGACTTATGAATGGAAGCATTGATAGACACAAGGAGAAAATTTAGAACTAAAGGGTTCTCCTAGAAGGAGGGAGAAGACTATGATGATAGCTTGTTCCAGTAACTAGATATACCTCTACTTGAGCCATTATATCTCTTGCAGTATCCATGGGTTGGAATTTACATTGGATGGATGTAAAGACTATTCTTCTCAACAAAGTAATTGAAGAAAAAGCATATGTAGAGCAACCTCAAGGTTTTGAGGTATACCAAAAAGAGACCCATGTATGCAGACAGAAGAAGACCTTGTATGGATTCAAGAACTTGGTGCAGATCCTCTCATGTACAACAGAAGCATGGTGAAAACTTCCTATAACAGAGGAAGTGTATCGAAATGGTTCTTCAGAAGTCTGGGATGATGGATTGCAAATCCATGGCAAAACACCCATGATGAAAGATATGAAGAAGTTGAGAAACTATGATCCAATAGACCCGTCCCCGTATCGACAATTAAATGGCTCATTAATGTATTTGGAGAATACTCAGTCAAATATTTGCTTTGTTGTGGAAACAGTTTCGGATGGAACCTATTCACGAGCATTGAATAATTGCAAAGCATGCCTTGAAATATATTTGTGGGATTTATCAATTCATATTGGGCAGGGAGTGCAAATGACAAAAGAAGTGCTTCTTGGATATGTTTCAACTTGATCTTTTCCACGATATCATGGGCTAGCAAGAAACAAAAGTATGTTGCACTCAACACTGCAGAAGCAGAGGATATTGCAACTTGTGATGCTTGTACAGAAGCAGTATGGATCTATAGGATGGTTTATGGGCTATTTGATCAGGTGTTGGATTTGACCGTGATATATTGTGATAACCAGAGTTGTGTGAATCTATCATAGAACCCGGTGTTCCATGATAGGTCTAAGCACATTGAGATCAAGTACTATTTTGTCCATGATAAAGTCCAGAGGGGAGAAGTGGTTCTCTAGTATATATCCATTGATGAATAGATAGCATATATTTTGGTAAAGCCTTTGTCCAAGATGAAAACGTTTGTGTACTTAAGGGAAAAACTGGGACTCGTGGAGATGACTTCCTTATTGGAAAGGGAAGTGATTACTCCCTGGGTTGGGAAGGAGAACTGATATGTTATTTATATATGGGCAGTCATTTTCTAGTTCGGAAAATGGTCTAAGTTGGGTAGTAACTTTCCAGTCTGGAAAGTGGTCCATGATTTCCGACAGACAAAGATTTTCCAGTTCGGAAAGTGGTCCAGAATGGACAGTCATTTTCGTAACGAAAATAATCCGACAGATTGTTGATGTACCATAGACATTGATTCCCTTTATGGCCAGTGTGGGGGAATGGTCTAGGAAAGTCATTCTCCTTCGAAGTCACTTTGAGAAGTGGTCAAGCAGAATGGTCCACCTATCTGGGTAGTCATTATTTTGAAGTTCATAGTTGTGAGCAATTTTGAAGAATGGTCTGATATAGGAGGTTGGTGCAGGACAATCATTTCCATAGGAATTGTTTCAGACAGTCATTCGCTAGGGCAGACTCATTCTTTCCAGGTTGCACTTTGATTAGTGCTGGAAGAATGGCCTAGTTGGGTTGAATGGTCGAGGTTCAGAAATTAGGGAAAATTATTCTTCTATGCTTGTGAAGAATATTCTAGATAGCATATGGATGATGTTTAACTTTCCAAGGGAAGTTGCTCTTCCAGATCTCACATATATGAGTGGATGAATGGCCCAGATGACTCAGTTTATATCATGATATTGTTTATGTAGGTTGATATCAAATGATATGATTGTTGTAGAGACTATATGTCTCTGGACAATAGTTGTATGTTATTGTGGTGGATATGATCCACTGGTAGTGACTATGTGTCACTGGTTAGTAGCAGTGTGCTACTAGGAGTGGTTGTATACCACTGGATAGTAGTTGTATACTACTATGAATAGACACAGTTGTGTTTTATTGGATGACATTGTTCTGATTTCCATGGAGACTATCTAGTTGGATAGTGATGATGGTGCTCGTTATTTGATCATAAAATAGCCTATGTGACTATGATGATGCTACCAATTGAATGGTTTTTTTTGTGCTCAATACCATTTCCTTTTAATACCTCCCTAGCTAGGAGGGAGTGTTGATATTACGGTAGCTTCGAGAGGTATTTACCTCCATGTATAACCTTTGACGAGTCTAGAATATTCTGGGAAGCAAGAGAAACCCTAGAAGGTTAGTAAATAACCTTAGAAGACGAGTCGACTCAAGATAATAATTTATATTAAATTATTATCCTCCAGAAGTAGAAGTCGACCCAGTTAGGTCACTTGGAGGACTATAAATAAGAGTGCGCTAGAGCTCATTTGTCACACTCACTCTCACAACTGCATAAGGACAAGTGGTGTGCATGACTAGAGGAGATTTGCAACTACTACAATGGTGACTTGGTCTTTGGTTATGGTTGGACTTTCTATTTGGTTATGGATTGGAATTACTACTTGGTACGCTAGCTTTGTTGAGAGGTACACTACCTTGGTTGGCTATTGGTTCTAGGGTTTTCTTCCAGAATTATTTTGTCTGTCAAAGTTAAGGTGCTCAGGGGTGGAATTTGTGCCTATGGTTGGGTGATAATATTGAGATATTGTCTATGGTGAAACAAGCACACCTTTTATTATGTCAAACAAGAACAACATTATTATGATAAGAACAATAATAAAAACAAGAACGGGAACGACCGCCATAGTAGCTCCTTCTCTAAGCTATCACTCGAGCCCTTCCTAGAACAAGAGACCCAAAAAAAAAACCAATAACAAGAAATAAGAACAACACTCTTCAAGACTCTTTCAATGTTGTGACCAATCATTCCTCCATGGTAACTTGCATGGAACAAGAATCAAGAACAAGATAACCTTCTTGGAACAAGGTCAACAACCACGAACATCTCCTAGAGGAGATCAATTTATCTTGTAAACTAGTTCATCATTAATATTGAACAATGAGCATTTACTTAATGATCATCATATCAACAATATTCAAGAGTTACTAAACATTTGATAGCAATAGCAGTAATAGAAATCTAAACACTGTTATTCTAGTTACAACACTTACTTAAGTTGAAACAATATGAGATAATGATGTCAACTCCTTGGATCCTTTATATGTCTCATAGAATTGGTTTAACTAAAAAAACCACTTAATTTCAACTAATAGGATTTGAGATAATGATGTCAACTCCTTGGGTTGACAAAGCAAATAAAAAAGAATTTAACAATATCAAATCTAAGTGTCACCTTCTAATTGAATGATGGTTAACCATAGTTAAACCCAATGAAAACCCTTAATTACTTATTTAATAAAAAATAATATAATATTTTACAAGATTTGATAGATTTTGTAAACATTGAGATACTAAAAATTATTTATTATTTAGCTCATTTTAAAATATAAAACTCATGTTGTTTAAAAAAAATTCACATTATAATTTAGCCATCATTTTCTTTGAGCTAGTGTGAAAAGTGTTAGAAAAATAGGTGTGTTTGTTTCACCATAGACAATATAGCAATATTGTCACCAAACCATAGGCACAAAGGCCACCCCCGAGCACTTTAACCTTGACAGAGAGAATAATTTTGGAAGCAAACCCTAGAACCAATAGCCAACCAAGATAGTGTACATCTCTCTAGATCTAGCATACCAGGCAGAAAGTACAAACCATAACCAAAGAGAAAGTCCAAGCCAAAACCAAAATGCTAGTTGCAACAGTTGTAGCTGTAACTCCTCTCCAAAGTTGCGCACCACTAGTCTTATGCAGTTGTGAGAGTGAGAGTGAAAAATGAGCTATAGCGCCCTGTTATTTATAGTCCTCCAAGTGACCTAACTGGGCCGACTTTTACTTCTGGAAGATAATAAGTCAATAATAAATATTCTCTTGAGCCGACTTGTCTCCTAGGGTTATTATCCAATGTTTTAGGGTTTCTCTTGCTTCCCAGAATATTCTAGTCTCGTTAGGGTTACATGTAGAGGTTAATACCTCCCGCAACTACCATAATATCAACACTCCCTCCTAGCTAGGGGGTGTTAAAGGAAATGGTCTTGAACACAAACAAACCAATCAACATGTAGCATCATCATAGCCCCATAGGCTATCTCATGGTCAAATCATGAGCACCATTATCACTATTAGTATCAACTGATGGCATTAAATGCATCATATCTCAAAGCCATACTCCATCTGAGTAATCGGTCATGATGTTGAATAAGTCACTCACTCCACAGAGTCATACAAGACTCATCCTTCTAATATGGACATATGTCCTAGAAGAATGACTATCTTGGAGAATTTTCCACAGGGAGAATGTCTGTCCATCAACATAATCATTATCCATCTAGCTGGAAATCATCTCCAATGCTAGTGATAATATCCATGGCAATCAGAACAATGCCATCCTATAGAACACAACTATGTATATCCATAGTAGTACAAAACTACTACCGAGTGGTACACAACCACCCCTAGTAGCACACAACTACTAACCAATGACACACAATCACTACCAGTGGATCACATCCACCACAGTAGCATACAACTATTGTCCAGAGACATACAGTCTCCACAAAAATCATATCATCTGATATCAACCTGTATAAAACAATATCATGATATAAATTGAGTCATCTGGGTCATTCTTCCACTCACATCTGTGAGATCTGGAAAAACACCTATCCTTAGAAAGTAAAGCAACATCCATGGGCTATCTGGACTATTCTTCTCAAGCATAGAAGAATAATTGTCCTTGATTTATGAGCCTGGACCATTCACCTAACTAGGCCATTCCTCCGACACTAATCATAGTGCAACCTTGAGAGAATGAGTCTGCCCTAGGGAATGTCTGTCCTTGATTGTTGAATCTCGACCATTCACCTAACTGGGCCATTCCTCTAGCACAATCACAATGCAACATAGAGAGAATGAGTTTTCCCTAGGGAATGATTGTCCAAACCGTTTCCTATGAAAATGATTGTCTTGCACCAACCTCCAAAACATACCATTCTCACAACTATGAACTTTGAAAGAATGACCACCCGATGAGGTGTACCATTTGTTATAGCCCTAAAATTCCCTACTCATGCATACATGGAATTGGCCCTCTTGCATATTTTTCCAAAGCACTGATGAGAAACTCTTCTTAAAAACCATTTTTTAGAGCATGTATGCACCCTGCACCACTACAACCCACGTACATATGCTTGTTGCATGCTAGACATCCCACATACATATGCTTGTTGCACACTAAATAACCCGCGTATGCTTACAAAAGTTGCAAAAATAAAAAAGTTGTAAGGAATTCAATGAAATTCACTGGCTATTGGATGTTTCCTAACCAATTCACTTGCTTCATCTCGTCACCCAACCAAATAACCATCCTTTTGTCATATTAAAGGAAGTGTTGGGGTTTCATTTGACATCCAAGCATAAGAACAATGAAACTCTACCCAATTTCACTTCCCTTCCTTGCCCAAGCTTTTGCTACCTTTTGTGAGATATTACCTCAGCATTCCCTCATCAACCCCTTCTTCTTCCATTCAATCCATTCCCTTCCCTTGAGTTGATCATAAGATTGAGAGAAGACACCTATTGAAGGTGCACTTGGAGCATTGTAAAGAGGAGCCTGGACCAGGTTCGCAGAACGGTGGTCCACACAAATTGTAAGTTTCAGTCTTTGTTTGATGAATAAAATAATCTCTTTTCCATGTCCCAAATGATGATGTTTTGTGTATTTTATTTGATTTATACATATCATTTGATATCTAACCTTAACTCATGAATAGAAGTAACATGCTTGTAGTCCTTGTTTGCCTAGTTTTGAATGCAGGTCAGCCTTGGGAGGAGACTTGTAGTCGTTGGAACTATAGAGGTTGAGGAGATCATCACCATACATGGGATAAAAGGTACAGTTACCGATATTCTCTCTTATTGCTTTCTTTTCATTTGTTTTGGTATGTTTGGGCCCTGGGGTAGAGTAGAAAATAGATTGACTTTTAGATGATCATTCGCTATGTCTATATATTAAACCCTGGTATAGTTAAAGGGGGGATTTTCCAGCTAGCAGAACTGACAACCATACTGGGGATTCTCTCTAGGGTTTTTTAGGGGATTTTGGGTTGATTGATTGTTTTTTTTTCCTTTTGAGTTTCACTCAAGTTTGTCGAGTCTGTCAAGGGGTTCTGGTCATCTCCAGGTTGCATATTAGTTTTCCCTACCTTGTACGTCTACCTAGTCATTTTATTTTAGAAAATATAGAGAGGTGTATGCACCCTGCTTTGGGTCAGCCTGCGTACATACACGCTTTGCACAGTAAACAACCAATGTACATATGCAGGTTTCTGATGCAACAATCTGTGTCTCTGTTTCATGAAATTTTTTTTTTATAAAGAGAGAGTTTGTCTCTTTCCTAATAGAGGTTCACACTTCTCAGGGATTTCTTGAATCAGCTAGAGTCTCTGTCTATGGTCGTAGCTTGGGTATAGGTTCTAGTTTACATGTTTCCTTAGCTTTCTTATGTTTTCCTTAAAAGGTTTTGAGCAAGTTGTCGAGTCTTAGGTCCACCTTTTGTTTCTTGGTTGAATCCATGTGACCCACAATGGATTGAAGGTATTTACAAGTCTTTTTTTAAGTCTTGTTTTTATCCTTTTTTACTTTCTTTGAAAAAACAAAAAGTTTACTTCAATTTTTTCTCTTTAAAGCGGTTCAAAAAAAACAAAAAATTTCTTGCATTTAGTTTGGTCAAGTAGTTAAATTTTTTATTTGAAAAAGGAAAAAGAGTATTTATTTTCAAGTTCTTCTTGATTTCCTAAAACATAAGTAGTTTGTAGTCGATCGAAAGCAAGTTTTAGGATTTCTTTATTTACAAGATCTTGGAGTATCATTTAGAAAAGTTGAGTTTACAAAGAGTTAGTTGCAAGATTTAAATTCAAAGTAATTTTTCTTTCAAGTGTTTTAAATCTCTCCTCCTTATTCGTATCTTTATAACACCATTAGTTTCACTACCATACCTTCTGGGTAATTTAATCCCTAAAAATAACGCCTAATCTAAAATACATTAGACTTTTATGTTTGTAGAGTTCACAAACTAGTTTAGGGTTTTAGGGCCTTGAATTATGTTTGAAAAGAAAATTCTTCAAGGACATTTTAAATCAAACATTGGAGTCTGAGTTAGAGAGTGCTTTAAGTCCAGTGTTGTAATACTTATCCAGGACCCCCTCTAATACAGGGGATAAACAAGAGGTCACGTGAGGAAATGCAACGAAGATAACGCCTCCAAAGTTGCACTGAACGTAGTGGGGATTGTATATTGAGGGTCTTTCTCGGGAACAATACCGACTTCATTTACCTACGGAGCTTCATGCACCTTGAATCCGTTCGATATCCTCTGTTTAATTCCAGACCATTTTCTTTTGATACCCTTGAATGGCTTCAGACTTGTTATCCTACTCATTAGGATCTACCTGACTATCGATTGTACCCTCCGGGTAACTGACTGCAAGTTGGCAACCTAGTTGCCCATATTTTACAGACTTACATAGGTGATTGCGGGGGTATACCATGGTACCTAGGGTGGATGTCGGATCACTCTTCACAGAGTATACCCGGAGGGTGGTTCCGTGTTCGAGTTGAACTTACACCGATTAGTTACTCTAGTGTCGATTGGCGTAATTGTCCTTCCTACTAGATAGTCGATTGCTTGATTTGTCTTTAGGAAAAAACTTAGTGTGTGCTTTGTGTTCTATGCTAGTCAATCCTTACTGTGTCGTTTGATCATTTCACAAAGTGGAAGATCAACAGCTCCGCTGATCGCGAAGGCTTTAGGGCCTATCGTCGGTTACTTTGGAGCCACCTCTGCCACCGTTGAGGTGAAGACTTGACCAAGAAGCGTCGTTTGAAGCGACCGAGCCACATGAAACTATGCCCAAGCTTGCTCCGCGAGGAGACTTTCCGACTCCAGAGGAACCTACCATTTCTTACCTTGAAGTAGAGGCTCTTAAGCCAACTAATCCTTCGATTACTAACTTGTCGGCACTGATCTTGATTTATATTGTCCCTCTCGAGGTGACATCTTCTAAGCGTCGGCTATTCCTACGAGCGACAATGGAAGCGAATGTTGCTACTTCATCTGGGAGTCCTAATACTCCTGTTATGGATACTACTTCAGGGGGCATCCTGCCTCCTCTCCCACCTTCACTATTCAGGACCATAGTGGTCTCAACTCCCTCAACTTCGGACAATGGTCTAATATAGTTATCGGCCTTGACCATTGTTTTGTTTACTTAGAGTGCGGTGGGTCCTCCTTTGTCATATGGTATGCTCGAATTTGATACAAACTCGGTTCTTACTTATTATACCTTACAGACCATGGGTATGGGGGCAGGGAGCTCGAACGCTCCTGTGCAAGGGTCAACCAGAGGCACTTATGTCCCTTTTAATTCTATCCCTTATGGTGGGGGTCATATACCTCCTCCATCCCCTTCTCTTAGTGGTGATTTTCAACATCCAATCGGGCCAAACGCTAATTATAGCTTGTTTGGTGGAGGTAGTTTAGGACCTTCATCTTATACAACAACAGTGGGATCTATGTCGTTCTCTTTTTTCGCTGCATTTGGGAACAAGAATTTTTCTTCGGTTGTTGTCTCAGCTGGGGGAAACCCTAGTTTTGGTCAACAGAACCCAGTGCAAGGTATTATTCCTTCACAGGGAGCAACAACTGGAGTTTTCTCCACACAGGGTCTTTGGAATCCTTGGTAGGGATCAGTTCCCTCGCAAGGGATGCAGGTCGGGGGAAACCCCTTCCATACTCAATGGAACCTCGGGAAGGGCTCCATACCCATGCCCATCAGATCGGCTAGGGGCATCCCCTTCCAAGGTCCTTGGAACACAATGTACAGAGCAATCCTCATGCAAGCTACATCGTCCAATTTCGGGAGTCAGCCAATGATACCCCAACAGACGCAGTTACCCTATGCTAGTCAAGGCCACGGTTTCTACGAGAACCCTGGCCAACAGTCCAACTTTTCCTAGCAACCTGGTGCCAGCCATACTCCAGGACCCTCTTTTCCTGTAAATAGTTCACAACTGAAACTATCGTTTCCGGAAACGCTACATCTACCAGACTTGTTGAGAATACTGAACGACCCAATTTGTCACGATCCACGTTGGCCCCCCATGCCGACTAAGTTTCCTTCAGGTATTCCAAAATTTGAGGGAAAGCCTGGCGAATATCCAGGTGATCATGTGATGACTTTTTATTTGTGGTGCTTGTCAAAATCCCTGAAGGACAACTCTTTCCAGTTGCGCCTTTTTCAACACACTCTTATAGGGGGTGTTGTGAAATGGTATATTGAGCTTGATCGCTCAAGGTACTCTTACTTCAATGAATTTGCAATGGTCTTCTTGAACCATTTCCAATTAACTGTGAGATACAATGCTGGCATCGAATTGCTGGCCAACTTTGAGCAAACCAAGGTTGACCACGTATCTGATCATATCCAAGAATGGCAGCCTAGAAAGAACTTAATTAAGGTCAAGGTCCTTCCTGCTTTCTTTATCGAATGGTTCTTGAAGTATTTGGTGCCCCATGTATCCAAGGACGTAGCGAATTTCATAGTGTTTTCAGAAGAGGAGGAAATTATGACATGCTCTATGAGATCTTGCTAGATGTGTCGTGGTCTACTCTTGATAAGGCCAAGCAAAAATATGGACCCCATGTCGACGGTATTGTGGGCTCAACACAAAGAAAGTCCATAGACCTGTTGTCAAATTAATTGCAACAATTATCGATACAATAGACTGTGGCCAACCAAATTTCGAGTTTGGTTGTTCCCCCTACCTAGATGTCGGATGTACATAGTGTGCAGTTGACGAATCCCAAAGCCAACCAACAACCTGAGGGAAAGAAGAAACAATGAAATAAGAAGGGTAAAGGAGATAAAAATGCTACTAATAATGCTAGCATGAGAAAAATGGAGAAGAAGTCGAAGTATCCATGTAATCTTTGCACGGAGGACCACCTAACTCATCTATGCGCTCGGCTTGCAGAAGCTCAGAGGCTATTAGCGCGACAACGACCTATTGTTTTGACGAACCCTTTTCCACAAGGGAAAAACATGGCTCAGGGTTCTGCATCCACAAGTGCAGTAGGGGACAGTCAAGGACCCCATGCACCTAGCAATAACAACCCGACCGCAAACATTTACATGATGAATGTCGAAGCTCATTTAATGACCAAGGTCCGAGACTACATAATGTTGAAATATGTCGAGAAGGGAAAGGTAGCCACTAACCCACCAAATCTTCTCTAAATCGAGAAGGTGGCGGGAGAAACAATGACTCGCATCCCTATAGGTGCGTTTAAGAAGGGTTCTCATAATCCAAACGCTAGAGCCACCCAGAACTGCTCCGTTGAAGAGGATCTAGCACAAACCCTTTGCGCAATGTTCACTTTGGAAGTCCTCCAGAGTTACCTCTCACGGAGAAAAGCTCTATTTTCCGCCTTGGGAGTGGTAGAGACTTGCAACCCAAAAGAGATCATTTTTTATCCAACCGACTTAAAACCTCGTCTTCTTTACCATGTTGCTTTTCAGATAGTAGTGGCTTACAGCACAAAATATTTTACGTTAAACATTTTCCATACATTGGTTGACGAGGATGCCTTAACTTGCATGATGTCATTGACATGTTGGAAGGCCATTGGACAACCTGGGTTGTCTTCATCGCCTACGTTGCTTATGACATTTGACGGTCGACTGTTTAGACCACACAAAATTATTCCTTCCTTCCCTATGCAGTTGGGAGGTAAAACTGTGGGTGTCAAAGTTGAAGTGGTCAATGCGCCTCGCGACTACAACCTATTGTTAGGAAGGAGTTGGATTTATGCGATGCATGCAGTGATTGCTATGGTTTTTTGGGTCTTGTGTTTTCCACACTAGGGTCGGATTATGACCATTGACCAATTTGTTGAAATTAAATTAAAAAGTACCTAGGCAAGTGTTTCTCATCACCTAGGCACCTAAAGGGTGAGAAAGTGCCTAGTGTGGACCCTAGTCATTTAATTTGTGAGATGCAAATTAAAAGGTGACTTTATGACTTTAGTGAGGGGGTGAGTGAAGAGACACTCAATCTCAACCACCCATCTAATCCAATCTCAATCGTTGGATTGTGAAACTCCTCACCTACGACCATGAGGGTGCACCATTTCTAGGGTTGTTCATTCATTTTTGGAGAGCAAGAGAAAGAGAGAGGTCGAGATTGAGATTGAGGCAACATATGCAGAGCTAGGGCACGAGTTTCAAGGCAACTAGCATGCACGGGTTTCAAGGCAACAGACAACAGAGAAAGAAATCCGTACAGTATGGATTTGAGGAGGTCGTACAACAATAAATGTGCATAGAAAACGAGGAGGACAACAACAGATGTTTCTAAATGTATTGGAACACATTCCAAGGCTACCATAAAACATTTATTGGCACATATTTTGAGGAGAGTGTTGGGCACATTTTTTCTGAGAGAGAAAATTCGTACAGTCCGTACGGACCTGTGTAGAAATCAAGGTCCGTACTGTCCATAAATTTTGGGCACACTTTTCAAGGGTATTGGCATGGTTCTCAATACATTATACTACTGACTTGGTGATGTTGAGGCGGTGCTTGGAGATGATCGGGTGGTCAAGGAAGTTGGTTGTGGTACAGTGTCATTTCAGAGGGAGTCTTTGCCTCCCATGTTGTTGAGAGAGGTCCTATATGTTCCAGGCTTGAAGAAGAACTTAGTGTCATTTTCTACTATTAAAGAGAGAAGCTATGAGGTGTTGTTCCATGATGGGAAAGTGCTCCTTTTCCCCAAGGGGTCTAGTATCACTTCGACCAAAGTGACTGGGAATAGACATGGGAAGCTATATAAGCTTATGTTCCAGCCAATGAGAGCATTGATTCATACTACCAGCAACAGTGACCTATGTGAGCTATGGCACAAGAGGATGGCACATTTGCACCATGGGGCTTTGAGGGTAATGAGGGATATGGTGACTGGAGTTCCAGATTTTACTACAGAGCATCGAGAGTTTTGCAAGGAGTATGCTTTGGGAAAGTACACCAAGACTGATTTTCCTAGTAGTGACAATAGAGCAGTAGGGATCCTTGATTTTATTCATTCAGATGTGTGTGGCCCTATGTCTTCGGCATCGTTGACTAGTTGTTTTTATTATGTTATATCCATTGATGAATTCTCACGGAAGTTTTGGATTTTCTTCATGAAGACCAAAGGATGGGTCTTCAGTCGGTTCCAAGAGTTCAAAGCTCTTGTGGAGAACCAGACAAGGAAGAAAATTAGAGTTCTAAGGACAAACAATGGGGGTGAGTATACCTCCAAAGAGTTCATGGAATTATGTGCAAGAGAGAGCGTCAAGAGAGAGTTGATTGTTCCTTACAACCCACAACCGAATGGGTTGCTGAGAGGAAGAACAAGGCCATTGTTGGGGCTGCGAGAGCCATGCTACATGATCAGGGGATACCACTATTTCTTTGGGCTGAGGCATGCTACACTACAGTTTATCTACAGAACATGAGTCCACACAGAGAAGTGGAGAGCATGACTCCTGAGGAGGATTTTTCTGGGAATAAGCCTAAGGTGGGGCACTTTTGGATTTTTTGGTGCATCACATATTCACATGTCCCTTATGAGAAGAGGACAAAGCTGGATCCCATGGAAGAGAGAGGGATCTTTGTTGGGTACAGTGAGACTTCAAAGGATTTCCATATATACCTTATTTCCTTGAGGAGGGATGTGAGATTTGAGGAGGACAGAACCTTTAGGAAGTCTCAAGGGATAGAGAGGGATGAACATTCTTCACCTCAGATTCAGGTGAGTCCGCAACAGATTACAGTGACATAGAGTTTGGGGCCACCATTTTCGGTGACGACATGTTCACAAGTGATAGGGCCACAAGATTCAGGTTCGTAGGCTATTGGTCCACAAGTTTCAGGATCAGGTACTCCATATTCTACCTCAGGATCAAAGTCTTCAAGAGAGGGGGTTGAGCAGGGAGAGTCCCCTCCACGGGACATTACTTCAGAGAGGAGGAAGCCCAAGTGGCTTCAAGATACTTTGAGGGAGGCACAAGGTTGAGTGGGGAATCCCAGACAGGCAGTGAGGGAGAGTAAATATCCCGAGAGGTTTTGCAGCTACATCGCGATGGTGATCGGTATTCGAGAGTCTGAGCTTTCCACTTTTGAGGAGGCTACTAGTAGACAGGTTTGGAGAGTTGCCATGATGGAAGAGTATAATTCCATCATGAAGAACGATGTCTGGGAAGTTGTTCCTAGACCTGAGGGGAAGTCAGTGGTGAATTCTAGGTGGTTCTATAAACTCAAGCATGCTACAGATGGCAACATTGAGAAGTACAAAGCTCACTTTGTGGCTCGAGAGTTTTCACAGGTTGAGGGAGTCAACTATGATGAGACCTTTGTGCCGATTTCTATATATACCTCGCTCATGTCGGTGATTTCCATTGCAGTAGAGATGGGTTGGAAGATCCACCAGATGGATGTGAAGACCGCATTTCTGAATGGTCTTATATAGGAGGTGTATATTGAGCAACCATTGGCATTTGAGGTGCATGGGAGAGAGTCTCATGTGTGTATACTGAAGAAGACATTGTATGGGTTGAAACAAGCTCCCAAAGCTTGGTATTCAAGGATTGATGCCTATTTGCAGCAGTTGGTCTTTGAGAAGAGTGAGGCAGATCCCAACCTATACTAAATTGTGGTTGGAGAGGATCTTCTCATTCTCTTGCTATATGTGGATGATGTTTTCATTCACTACTACATATTGAAAAATTTGCGACGACCACTTGCGACGAAAGTACTCTTTCGTCGCAACATGCAAGAGAAAAAGTTTTTTTTCTTTCTAAACCTACCCCGTGTTCGTCGCAATTTCGATGCCTACAGTTTGACTGAACTATAATGGTCAATGTTCGTCTCATAAGCGATGACCTTATATTGGTCGTCGCATAAGCGACGATAGTTGACCATAATAATTTAGTCAAACTTTACCGTTGAAAATTACCTAAAATAAATAGCTGTAAAAAACATATATATTTTTAGGTCACTATCGTCGCAATTGCGATGAGCGTGACCTAAAATTGGCCTATAAATATTTGACGATTTGAAGGTGTTGCGACAATCTTGCTATAACAACGATGGTTCCGAAAGGGTATTTTTGTGTGAAAAAATGTCGCAAAATGTTGTTAGAGGTGGGGAAAAAAGTAAAGCGGGTGAAAAGGGTGATGGTAGATGTTATTGTCCTTGTAAAAAATGTTGCTTCAGATGTCCCATAAGAATTTTAATAGCAACAACTACAAAACATTGTAGGAAATATGGTCACATTGATGGCGGATCGAATGAATATCGTACCATGGTAATTAGCTATATATTTATTATCTTTTTTTTTTATTTTGTCAATTTTATATAAAATTATATATATGTATATATATTGTTTGAATGTTTGTTATAGTATACACTAATTTTGCATGATTGTTTGTAATTATAAAGTTAGAGTTGCTCTCTAACTTTCCGCAGAATATTGCACCAAGTATCAGTAGAAATGATGTTGTACAAGCTGAGGAACATCATCATGACCAATCAAATGAGGATCTCATGGAAGAAGATGATGGGACAAATCAAGTTAATGATCCCATGGAAGAAGATGATGGGACAAATCAAATGATCCAAGATTTGTTTTCACAGCCGGATGAGGATGGGGAAAATGCTGGTATTTATGATGAA
>ML813364.1:187708-225824 GCA_009831015.1 Picea engelmannii | reverse complement strand
TATATCTACCCCAAGACCTATCAACCAAACATCAAAACATAGAAAATTGAGTAGCTTCTAGTAGAGCATTGTCCTTGTATTCACATTCCCACAAGGAGCCTTGTAGCATGATGGCTTATTTTGACAACATATCCTATTTTTTAATAAAATCCATGTAGATATGGAAAAATGAGGCCTCCTCGAACATAGATTTTTTCTCCAAGCATAGTGCCATGATTTGCTCCAAGACCAAATATGTAATATTAAATTTTCCATTATCCCAATCCATCAACAACTTAAAATCTCCAATAACTTGCAAACACCTAATATTTTTTTCAAGTGCCACTTTTATCAACATCTAGAGGGTGTAGAATTCAACCATGTTATTTGCTTCTAGTCCTGCTCCATATTTTAAGGAGAAGAAGTGGTAATGATCTAAAAAGAGTATGACTCCATCCCCACACTTTTATGGAGAGCCTTGATAAGCTCCATCAAAGAAGTCCCAAGGCTTTGTGAAATCAATATGGGGCTCATGCAATACCCTTTGGGATTTAATATTAATATTAATATCAAAATTGATGCACAAAATAATTTTCATTTTTTCTCTAAATAAATTTTGGTCATCGCATATCCAACGACAACTTTTATCGATGCGACGGTTTTTCTATATAAACATCGAAAAGTTTTTGTCGAATAGGTGACAACAACTTTTATCGATGCGACGGTTTTTCTATATAAACATCGAAAAGTTTTTGTCGAATAGGCGACAACAACTTTTATCGATGCGGCAGTTTTTCTATATAAACATCGAATAGTTGTCGTCGAATAGGCGACGACAACTTCTTTTGATGTGTCGGTTTAACTACATAAAATCCAAAAAGTTGTCATCGAATAGGCGACGAAAAATTCTATTGATGCGTCAGTTTAGTTACATAAACAACAAAAAGTTGTCATCGAATAACCGACGACAACTTCTAATTATGCAACGTTGGATCAAGTTCGCCACAAATGCCACGTCACCTAAACCGACGTTTCAGAGACTCCAAATTTGTCGCCATATCAACGACATAACGTCACATAAGCGTCGAAACAACCATTGCAAAATGGGCCAAATATGCTAGTGATTATAGGGGTAGAGGGACTCATCACTAGCTGCAAGGAGAGCCTTCCTTCAGAGTTTGAGATGAGTGATATCAGACTAATGCACTATTTTTTGGGATTAGAGGTTTGGCAGGATCCTAGACACATCTTCCTAGGACAGGGGAAGTATGTGTGTGACATTCTGAGGATATTTCAGATGGAGGACAGTAGGCCCATGACCACTCCTATGATTACCAACTGGAATAAGCTTCATGCTTCTAAGTCATAGTTGGTGGATTCCACTTTGTATCATCAGTTGATCGGGTCATTGATGTATTTGGTCAATACTAGGCCAGATATTTGTTTTGTTGTCAACACTCTCGATCAGTTCATGGTGGAGCCTTGGAGAGTGCATTGGGTGCCAGCAAAACATGTGCTCAGGTATCTTTGTGGTATGGTAGACTATGGTCTGGACTATTAGAGAGGAGATGGAGTTCGTCTGGTTGGCTATACAGATTCAGATTGGGCAGGATGTGTTAGTGACAGGAAGAGTACTTTAGGGTGTTGTTTCAGATTGGGCTCAACAGTTGTGTCTTGGTTTAGTCGGAAGAAAAATTCAATGGCTTTGAGTTCTGCAGAGGCTGAGTATATGGCAGCCAGTTAGGCCAGTTGTGAGGCTCTTTGGCTTCACAAGTTGCTAGTGGGATTGTTCGGTGTACAGTTGAGGCCTACCATGATTTACTGTAATAATCAGAATTGCATTAAACTCTCAAAGAATCCAATTTTTCATGATAGGTCTAAGCATATCGAGATTCGTTATCACTTCATCTGTGACTATGTTCAAAGAGGAGTTGTGGAGCTACATGTTGAAAAGTCAACAAGAAATGTGTGTCTAATTTATTTTCCCCTTAAATAAATTGGACAATAAATATTAATCTATTATCTCATAATCACTTGAAATAGTTAACTAAAGTGGAAAATTAGTTATCTATAGGAAATTCAAGTTCAAAGGTTGACTGGTGGGACATGCAAGTCGCATTAGTTGTAACTGAGTGATTCGAAGTTGTAACAGAGTTATATGTGTAGTTATGTGAGTTGTAAAGTATTTTAACTCAGTTAAGTGAGTTAAGCTCAGTTGTACTAGTTGTAACTAAACTTAGACTAGCGAGAGATCAGTGAATTAATTATTAATTAATTCACAATCAGTGGTCTCACATGCAACTGAAGATTTACCACTATTAACTACATGCATGTCAGATCCAGTGGAGACCCAGTTGAGATAACAGGTGAAAGGGATAGTTTGACTATCAGTTATGACTTTAGTGGGTGCATTCATGCAACCACATAGACATTGGATGTGTCAATGAAGAATGTGCAACCTAGGCAAGAGGAATTCATTCATTGCAGGAATTTCCATTAGCAGGGATTGTGTAGAGGAGGCAGGTTGTCTGGAAGCAGTAAATTGGCAGATGAATTTGTCAATTTTTGTATGACAGTTTGAGACGATTATATATTGTACTGAGAGCTCTTGGATTAGAGTTTTGTATGATATTGTTTCAATATCCATGATATATATACATAATATATGATAGGGGGGTTTTTATCTTTATGCTTTCCCGGTAAAAGCATCTGTGTTATGTGTGATTAATCTTTCTTCTTGATATTGCAATTGGCGATCGTGTTTTAAATTCTGCAAGAAGATTAGTAGAAGTGATTCTATATTTAACAATGGAATATAATTGTTAGATCAGGAGAATCTAGGCAATAGATAATTTGTATTGAAATTTCTACATGGTATCATAGCCTGGAAGATTGCAAAAGTTGAGTTTGTGACTGGATAGAATTCAAATTTGCAGAAAAAATTTCTTGGTGCTACAGATGATTCAATATCGAAATGGATTTCAATGGCTTGAGGTTAGAGTATGCACTCGACGGCAGCTCAAACTACATTACTTGGAAGGACAGTATGGAGGGAGTACTCAAAGACAATGACTTGAAGGATTTCATTGACAAAGATGTTCCTAAGACAAATGTTGTAGACACTACAAATATTGATGCATGGCAAAAGAAAGTGGAAAAGGCAAGGAGAATCCTTTTGGAGGGAGTATGAGACCACATTATCTCAAACCTCCATGGGAAAGCCACACCATATGCAATGTGGAAGGCTTTGATGGATCTATTCCAAAACAACAGCAACCATAGAAAATTGGCGCTCAAAGATAAACTCAGGAAGATCAAGATGGAGAAGGGAGACTCCATTCCAAAATATCTCACGAAGTTTGTCCAATGTCGAGATGAGATGGGGAGTGTAGGAATAGCAATCGCTAATGATGATTTGGTGATCTTGTCTCTCCCAGGACTTCCAAAAATTGGCACAGTTATCAAGAATATGTCAATGGAAGGGAAAAATTGCTAGATTGGGGTGACTATGGTCCGATTTAGTGCATGAGGAGTTTAGGCAGAACACCAGAGATGGCTCTTCATCAAAGCATGATGATGAAGAGGATTTTTCTTTGGCTTCAAAGGCAAGGAAAGGGAAGGGGAAGAAATTTCATTCAAAATTCGAGTCTAAAGTCAAGAAGTTGGATTTGTCCAAAGTGAAGTGTTTTTACTATCATGAACATAGGCATCTTGCTACTAACTGTCCGCAGAAGAGGAAGAACAAGAAGGTTGTTGGAGCTGCAGCTGGTGAGGCCCTTGCCTCGCAATTTGAACTTGACTTCTCCTTGATTGCATGCATGGAATCAAGTGCATTGGGATCGGTGTGGTATTTGATAGTGGCACTTCCTTCCACATGACGGGAGATAAGGATCTTTTCAGTGACTTGGAGGAGAGAGATCTCAAAATGCATATAGAGATGGGAGAGGATGGATGATACAGTGCGACTGACATTGGTACCAATACCTTTTAGAGGGAGTCAATTAAACCATTTCAATTGAAAGATGTTATGCATGTTACAGGTTTGAAGAAAAACTTGGTCTCAGTCGCAATGTTGGAGGACAGAGGCTATGACGTTGTTTTTAGCGATGGAAAAGATTTCCTGCGACATAAAACAACGGGTCAATTCAAGAAGATAGGGATTCGAGTTAAGAATCTCTACAAGCTAGAGGTAGATGGTTGCACTGCCACAGACGATTGGGCCATCTTCATCATGGAGCCTTGAAAATCATGCAGCAAATATCTACTGGACTTCCAATGGGAACACTTTCTCAGTTAAATCAGTGCAAGGGTTGCACCATGGGGAAGTATGTAAATTCCACCTTTCATGAAAAGAAGAACCGTGCTTTGGTGATCCTGGAGACAGTTCACACATACGTGTGTGGACCATTCTCAGTTGCTTCAAAAACAAAACATAAGTATTATGTTATTTTTTTTGATGAATTTTATCGTAAATGTTGGATCTTCTTCATGCAAAAGAAAGATCAAACATTCTCAAAGTTCTGTGAGTTTAAAGCATTGGTGGAGAAAGAGTCGAGGAAGCAATTGAAGGCTTTGAGGAGCGATAATGGTGGAGAATCCATCTCTAATGAATTCAAAGACTTCTGCAGTAAAGGAGGAATTCGAAGAGAACTCATAGCGCCTCATAACCCACAACAAAATGGAGTCACAGAGAGGAAGAACAAAATGATCGTGGGTGCAGCACACGCGATGTTGCATGATCAGGGCCTACCAATGCATTTGTGGGTGGAAGCATGCAACACTGTGGTTTATGTGCAAAAATATTGTCCTCATAGAGTACTTGGCATGAGTACACCTGAAGAATCTTTCATTGGTAAGAAACCTGATGTTTCTCATTTTAAGATTTTTGGCTCATCTGTTTATGTGCATGTGACCAAGAACGTCAGGAAGAAGCTGGAGCCGATTGCTGAAGTTGGGATATTTGTGGGGTACACAAAAACACCCCATAATTATCGTGTGTATTTTCTTAACAGTAAGATGATTGATATGCGACGAGATATAAAATTTGATGAAGGGAAAGCCATGCGGTTGTTGCTTGAGAGGGAGCGAGACTTGCATGCAGAGGAGGAACTGTTGGTTCCCAAATATGAGTCTCAAGATGTGGATCAACCACATGAGGAGGTTCATGGAGTGGAGGAAGCCACTCATGTAGATCCATCCATCAGAAATGGCAGAAATCGCACCACGGAAGCTAATAGATTGAGACTAGATGCTACACAGAATGTAGGAGCCCCTACTTCACAGCGAAGACAAAGACAGTCTCCTGGATGATTTACTGGATACATGGCTCTCATGAGAAAATGTATTGTGAATGAACCATTTTCCTTTTAGGAAGCAATGCAGGATCCCTCTTGGGTTGATGCAATGGTGGAGGAGTATGACTCCATTATCAAAAATAGTGCATGGGAAATTGTCCCAAGACTGGTCAACAAATCAATGGTGGAGGGTAAGCTTTTAATCATTGTTGTTTATGTTGATGATTTCATACTGACTGGTGATGAGCAGCTAATACACTCATGCAAGGAGGACCTTGCAAAGGAGTTTGATATGAAGGATATGGGCCCCCTTCATTATTTCCTTGGATTGGAAGTATGGCAGCGAGATAGTGAACTTTTTGTGTTTCAAGGCAAGTATGCAAAGGAGATACTGGGTAAGTTTCACATGGAGGGTTGCAAACCCATGGATACT
The DNA here is from genome assembly GCA_009831015.1 of Picea engelmannii. NCBI lineage: Eukaryota > Viridiplantae > Streptophyta > Pinopsida > Pinales > Pinaceae > Picea > Picea engelmannii. The sequence continues at coordinate 220,118 of ML813364.1, read as the reverse complement.
CCTCTTCCAGGAAACTAGAGGAAAGAGGATGCTACTTCTGGAGAGGTAGTGGATGCTATTGTTTATCGACAGTTAGTAGGTTCGCTAATGTATCTAGTGAACACAAGACCAAACATTTGCTATGTGGTTAACCAACTGAGTCAAGCGATGGTTAAGCCTACCAAGCTCTTTTGGAAGGTGGGTAAGCATGTCCTGAGATACCTGAGGGGCACATATGAGTATGGATTATGGTACAGACAGATGGATGAGGTGAAGTTGTGTGGCTTCACGGATGAAGATTGGGCGGGCAGCCCAACGGACAGAAAGAGCACATCAGGGGGTATCTTTAGTATCGAATCTACAGTTGTTTCTTGGTACAACAGGAAACATAGATCTGTGGCACTCAGTTTAGCGGAAGCGGAATACATGGTAGCAAGTAAAGCTGCATGTGAGGCTATCTGGATGAAAAATATCTTGGTTGGTTTGTTTGGTTCTCATTTAGATCTGACAATGATTCATTGTGATAATCAGAGTTACATTAAACTCTCGGTTAATCTTGTGTTTCATGATATATCTAAGCATATAGATATTCGGTAACATCATATCAGATATAGTGTGCAGCGGAAGATCATGTTGCTTCAGTACATTCCTACGGAAGATTAGGATGCAGACATTCGAACGAAGGTGATCACTAGGAGAAAATTTGAATACCATAGAGATAGGATCGGGGTGAAGGATAATCCCTTTCTTGTTGAGAGGGAGTGTTGAAAAGTCAACAAGAAATGCGTGTCTAATTTATTTTTTCTTTGAATAAATTGGACAATAAATATTAATCTATTATCTCATAATCACTTGAAATAGTTAACTGAAGTGGCAAATCAGTTAGTTATAGGAAATTTGAGTTCAAAGGTTGACTGGTGGGACATGCAAGTCGAATTAGTTGTAACTGAGTGATTCAAAGTTGTAACAAAGTTATATGTGTAGTTGTGTGAGTTGTAAAGTAGTTTAACTCAGTTAAGTGAGTTAAGATCAGTTGTACTAGTTGTAACTAAACTTACAGTAGTGAGAGATCAATGAATTAATTATTAATTAATTCACAATCAGTGGTCTCACATGCAACTGAAGATTTACCATTGTTAACTACATGCATGTCAGATCCAGTGGAGACCCAGTTGAGATAATATGTGAAAGGGATAGTTTGACTATTAGTTGTGACTTTAGTGGGTACATTCATGCAACCACACACACATTGGATGTGAAAATGAGGAATGTGCAGCCTAGGCAAGAGGAATTCATTCATTGCAGGGATTTCCATTAGCAGGGATTGTGCAGAGGAGGCTGGCTGTCTGGAAGCAGTAAATTGGCACATGAATTTGTCAATTTTTGTATGACAGTGTGAGACGATTGTATATTGTACTAAGAGCTCTTGGATTAGAGTTTTTTATGATATTGTTTCATGATCCATGATATATACCTAATATATCATAGTGGGGTTTTTAGATTTATGTTTTCCCGGTAAAAACATTTGTGTTATGTATGATTAATATTTCTTCTTGATATTGAAATTGGTGATAGTGTTTTAAATTCTGCAAGAATATTAGTAGAAGCGATTTTGTATTTAACAGTGGCATATAATTGTTAGATCAGGAGAATCCAGGCAATACATAATTTGTATTTTAATTTCTACACTACATTACATATCTACAAAAGACCAGGTTGCAGACATACTCACCAAAGCATTGGGCAGAGGAAAGTGTGTATTTTTCAGGGACAAGATTGGAGTGGTGAGTAACACTTTCCTCGATAAGAGGGAGTGTTGAAATTAAATTTAAAAGTACCTAGGCAAGTGTTTCTCATCACCTAGGCCCTTAAGGGGTGAGAAAGTGCCTAATGTAGACCCTAGTCATTTAATTTGTGAGATGCAAATTAAAAGGTGACTTTATGAATTTAGTGAGGGGGTGAGTGAAGAGACACTCAATCTCAACCACCCATATAATCCAATCTCAACCGCTGGATTGTGAAACTCCTCACCTACCACCATGAGGTCGATTAAGGTAGGAGGGAGCACCCTTTCTAGGGTTGTTGATTCATTTTTCGAGAGCAAGAGATAGAGAGAGGTTGAGCTTGAGATAGAGGCAGCATATGCAAATCTAGGGCATGAGTTTCAAGGCAACTAGCAAGCACAAGTTTCAAGGCAGCAAACAACAGAGAAAGCAATCCGTACAGTATGGATTTGAGGAGGTCGTACAACAATAAATGTGCATAGAAAACGAGGAGTATAACAACATGTTTTTCTGAGTGCATTGGCACACATTCCAAGGATTCCATACAACATTTATTGGCACAAATTTTGAGGAGAGTGTTGGGCACTATTTTATGAGAGAGAAATTGTACAGTCCGTATGGACCTGCACAGAAATCAAGGTTCGTACTATCCATAAATTATGGGCACACTTTTCGAGGGTATTGGCATGGTTCTCAAGGCATTGCACTGTTGGGTTTTTCTATACAGTCTTTGCAGAATTTTGGCACAAAATTCTAGATAGTCTGTACAACATTTATTGCTAGGACAACCATATAGTGTACGAATTTCTGGGACAAAAATTGAGGAGCTTCACCAGACAGTTCAAAAGGAGTCTTTGCAGAGCAAGAAGGCTGAGACAAGTTTGTGTTATTTTTCTAAAGATGAATATGTTGTAAAATAATTTCTCAGAATCCCATAAATAATAAAATCCCTCTTTCACTGGTTTTCCCCTTGTGAGTTTTTCCAGGGTCACTGTTAGACCAAAAATCACTGTGTTATTTTTCTGATTTTATGTGTTGTTGATATTTTTATTTCTGCGTTAAAAACGATGTTCAGAATCCTCATGTTTCAGTTCTAAAATTTATTTTCTGTTGAGGTTAATTCGATGTTATAAATCTAGGTTTGGGCATTAAACATTGGCTGAAAAATCAGCGAGACTGAAACTAGGTTGGGGTCTGAAATTTTACACAATTGTTCTTCTCTTGTCCTGACCCTTCATCGAGGACTTCCACGGTCCCTATTATTGATAGTCTGCAACTCGACACTGTCAACTTAGGTGTTGGTTTATTTCCATCGTTGATGGGAACTTTTGATTACCCGCTGCCTTCTGGTGATGTAAAGATTATATCGGTTGTTTCTGACTAGCCGAGGGATGTAATTTTACAAGTGTCATTATTTCGAACGAGCTACTTTTAAAATCAATGGAATTTAACTTCCCAATTGAATTCGATGGAAGGGATAGGGAATTGTGGCATGGTCATTCCCTTATCCATGGATGAGGTTGTGTACAACTTTGTCCAGCAGACTTTGACCAACCTCGATCCGACTCTTGCACATGAGTTAGATCCAATTCTCGAGCCTATTTGGGCTCAAGATTCTCTTGCCACTCAAGATCCTTTAGACTTGGTCTTGTCCTATGATGAGGCGATTCTTGAGGCAATGACTAGTCTCGAAAGACCTTGGGATGATCTACATCACAGATCTTACTTCCTTCCCGAGTTAAGGAGAATAGAGGCAGGGGAATTTGTTTCAACCGTGAATGGAGATAATTCTTGTCCTATCAATCCTCTGGCTATGCACATAGTTTATGCCGAGGGTAACATAGAAAACATTGCTACAATGATTCCAAACAATATCTCCAAAACCCCTAGCGTTGTGGAGAATGTTTTCGTCAGAGCGGATTGCTCCCCCGAAGAGATTCGAACTTACACTGAGTTATTCAAAGAATTTTGTGAAGTTTTTTCCTGGTCTTACGAGGAAATTCCATGAATTAACCCATGGATTGTCGAGCATGAAATTACAACTTATCCTGATGCCAAACCAGTCCAACAAAAGCTTCATCCAATAAATCCTCGAAAAGTGGCAGCAATTAAGGAAAAAGTAGAAAAACTACTCAAAGTTGGTTTTATCTACCCTGTACAGTTGACAGAATGGGTGTCAAACTTGGTTCTGGTTAACAAGAAACATGGCATGATTCGCGTGTGCATGGACTTCAACGATTTGAATAAGGCATGTTCGAAAGAAAAATTTTCCACCCTGATCATCGATGAGATTGTCGACGAGTGCACAGGTTGTGAGTTCTTTTCATTCATGGATGGTTTATTGGGATACAATCAGATTCAAATCAAACCCGAGGACCAACATAAAACAACTTTTATTTTTCCACGGGGGACATTCATGTATCGTAAGATGCCTTTTAGCATGAAGAATGTTGGAGCTACCTTTCAACGGGCCATGTCATTTTCTTTTCATGACCTTAGACACATAGTCGAGGCATACCTCGATGATCTAGCATCACACTCTCGCAAGAGATCTGATCATCCCGCCCATATTCAACTAATCTTTGAACGATGTCGCTACTATTGGATTTGCCCGAATCCTAACAAGTGCAGTTTTTGCATGACATTAGGTCATCTCTTAGGTTTTATTGTATCGACAATAGGGATCATGGTAGATCCTCTCAAGATTGAGGTGATAGTTCAATTTCCTCCCCTGTGCACGATACCCCAACTTCAGAGCTTACATGGGAAAGAAAATTTTCGTCGGCATTTTGTCGCGAATTACGTCGAGATCACTAAAGGGTTTATGTGTGTTTTGAAAAAAAGGGTCCCATTTTGTTGGGATGAAGCTTCTTAGTGCTCCTTTGAAGCATTGAAATGCACCTTGATGTCTGCCCCTCTGCTCTAGCCTCCTGATTATAAGAAATATTTCTTGTTGTATTTGGTTATTGCAGAGTCGACCATTGGCATGGTCTTGGTTCAAGAAGATGATATTCTCGAAGAGAACATTATATATTACCTTAGTTGAGGCTTGAGTGGACTGGAACGTAACTATTCCCACATTGAGAAACTTGCTTTGGCAGTCATTCATGTTGTCCAATGGTTCTGTCGCTAAATTTTTCTTTGCAAGACCATTGTCGTTGCTGTCGTGAACCCTTTCCAATATGTGTTAACACGATGAGTCATTGGAGGAAATATTAGTAGATAAATAGTCATCTTACAGGAGTTTGACTTGGATTTTGTTTCTACGAAATCCAAATAGTCATTGGTCTTTGCCGAACTTTTTTTGGAACTTCCGATCGAGTCTAGTGATATCATGCAGAAAGAGTCACCTATCAAGGGAGATATTTTTCTAATTGCATCTTCGGACCCCTAGTATGGATATATATTGGTCTATCTTCAAAATTTGAAGTTCCCTCTTTTATTTCCTGCAATGAGCGTTGACGAATTCGAAATCAAACACAAAACTATCTTATACTCGATGACACTTTGTATCATCAAAGCATGGATTTCATTCTTCATCGATGCCTTATCCATGAGGAAGCAAAGCTCGTTTTGAACGAATTTCACATTGGAGCATGTGGTAGTCATTTGTCTGGGTTGGAAACAACCCAAAAGATTCTACGTGCAGGTTACTTATGGCCCTCGTTAATCAAGAATTGTGTTGAGGTGGTCAAGAAGTGCCACCCATGCTAGATCTTCACTTGAAAGATGTGGGCACATCCTACTCCTATGTTTCATGTCCTTACCACTGGTCCTTTCACCAAGTGGGGGATCGATTTCACTACATGTCACCCAACCTCAACCAAGAGGCAGATATAAATCATTGTAGCAATAGAATACTTCACAAAGTGGGTTGAAGATTTGCCAATGTTTATTAATGATGGTGAAACTATGACTCTTTTCATATTTAATTAGATAGTAGCAAGGTTCGGTATCCCAAAGGAGATTGTCACTGACCATGGTAGTCACTTCCAAAACAAAATGATGACTAATTTAACATCAAAGCTTGAGTTCAAACAAGAACATTTGTCACCTTATTACCTGGAAGCGAATGGTCAGGTTGAAGCTGTGAATAAGTCTCTCAAGATTACCCTTTAACGAACGATCAATTCTGCCAAGTCAAATTGGCATTTGATGTTTTATTCAGCGTTGTAGGCCTATTGAACGTCTATGAAGACTGCCACTGGTTTTTCACCTTTTCAACTCGTATATAGGCTGGAAGCAGTCTGTTATCACTCCAAGAAATTACTCTCAGACTGTAAATGGGTGTAATCTTGGTAACTTAATGAATTGTAAAGGTGGATCAAGTTAGAGAACTTAATCAAGTCTTACTCACTCAAAACATGCATAGACACACTCAGATGGACAAGGCTTTCAACCACTATGTTCAGAAAGTTTATAAAAGGTGGATATGTGGAGAAGACCTATTATTCTAACATAAATATACATACACATATGAATGGCCAACTATGATAGGTAAATACTCATCATACTAGCAGAAACATATATAAGATTGCATAGAATATATGGCTAGACATAACAGGTAAAATACTTGCAATTTCTAGTGTATGGATGTAATGACAAGTTGACAGTTATCATACATCAGACAAACATGAAACAATGAATGATATGTTCGAGTACAAGAAGAGATAAGAAAGAATATGAAATTTGAACAATACTGGCAAAAGAAGCTCGTTATTACTGATGTACCATGAGAAGTCTGAGATTACAAGTCCGAAAGTCTCCAAACTCAACCACAGTCCTCAGACTGTTTCCCTCCCCTTCATCCTTAGAATTGATAGGCTTTATAGACTTTACATCAAAGTTTCAAGATCCTATTAAAATGGATCTGAAATAATTAAAACTGAAGTTAATCAAATGAGATCTTGGCAAGTAAGATCCAATCTTCTCATTACAAGTCGAATTTGATAGTCTTCAACATTATTTGGCAAACTGCAAGTGAAGATCAAAGAGCTTGAAATCTTTCTTTGATAGCTGAGGGATTTCTGTCAAAAACCAAAATGCCATTTGGCTTCATTTCTTTGTCATATGTCTCCAAACCCTGAAAAGGAGGATGATCTGTATTCCTATAATTATTATCCTTCATTGAAAATCATTCCCATGAGATTTGGAAACCATAAAACACGATCTGGGCAGAAAGAATTGTGTTATGGACTCTTCTTCACTTTTGGTGGCTTAAGCATCCCACTTCCATCCTTTTAGTCACCGAAAAGGAAAGCTTTTGGTGGCTTACTACACTTTGAAATTGACCAGTTAGCCACCGAAAACTAAAGGTTGGCTTTTGGTATGTTTTGAGATACAAGTTTATTTATTCATTTGAATAATATGTTTTAATGCATGTCCATAAGACTTTATAACTTAATATTTATAAATAAATATTCAACCTCATAATCATCTTATCATGTGATGTCAAAATAATTTGAAAATTATTTTTGATCGCTAACATCTGGCTCCTATTGGGGATGAAATCTTCCCTGTGAGGTTTCAAGGACCACAGATCTGATTCCTTTCCTGAAAAATATAAATCTGAACTTAATTTCTGGTGTTCCATTGGGCATGGAGTCAGTGTTCCATTGGGCATGGAGTCAGCCATATTACCTCTTTTTGAAAATATTTTAAGACCTGTGTAAGTGATCTCTATATATCTTCAAAATTGCTTTTATTCACACAAGCAAATTCCTATATCTACTGCAAACTGGAAGAAAAGAAATGCTCTGGCGGTGAGTTTATTTCTTACCCTACTCCACTCTAACCAGCTCTGCAATTTGGTTAAGTAAAAGATGATTTCCATAGCAACCATCCAAGAAACTTTAATACTGAAATAATCTCATATTTTTCACTAATAAACAACTGATCTTTAAAATGTAACAACAGTGATAAGAACTCATTCACAAAACCATATTCACTTGGAAAAACAAGTGAGCTAAAGAAATCTGAAATTTTTAGGTTCTCTGAAATCTATGATTCAATGAAGGTTGCCACTGGATTTTTGAAATAGAGATCAGACACATATTGATTCTTGGAAAAAAACTGCACATCTATAGCAACCTCTTTCTCATCCATGACTGTTTCTTTTCTTGAAAAGTGATCATCTTCTTGTTCTCTTGAAATAAGATCTTGATTATCAATCATTATAACTTTCTTTTCAGAAAAATGCTCAGAAGATGATGATACAAAAATGATTAAATCATATGAGTAAGGATCAGTAGAAAATATATAATTTTCTATGATATCATCAGTTATCATATGCTCCACTTGGTTTTCAAACTGATTATAAACTTCATGCTCATATCTGTCTTTAAGGCATTCTGTAAATGTTGAAAAATATGATTCACAATCTGAAATAAATTTACCCGCTTGTTGTTGTTCCAAAACTGCTTCACATTTGTTACCTTTCTGTTCAAATTATGAAACATATTGACATTCAGTCTATTTAAGTAGATGCAGATTTTCAAAATCAACCTACTCTTTGATCCTCCTGGAAGCATGGATATTTTCTTCCACCTCTAGTGCATCTTCAAACAAACTGCTTAATAATGAAGATTTCCTTTCTAGCAGAAGAAGGGAAAGTTCTGAATGCAATCCCATAACATACTGTATCATGGCAGCTATCTCTGTAGGCTGAATCTCCAAAGGCATACCATGGTAGATGCTGCAAAATCTTTGATTGAAAACATGAAAAGGTTCATTTTGTTTTCTCTTCAAAGCATAAAAATCAGCAAGATATGAATCTAGTGATTTGTTTTCACCCCAATGTTTGAAAAAAACATTAGAGAACTCGATCCAAGAGCCAATAGATTCAACTCTTAAACTCTTAAACCATATGGCAGCATCTCTAATCAAAGACTTAAAGAAAAATCTCATGACAACATCTTCATGAACAATCTGAAAGTGATCAACAAAATCCTCAAATGATTCCAAGAGTCTCTCAGCTGAAACTTGATTCTCTCCAGAAAACCAGGGAAGATATTCATAACAATTAAGAGGATAAGGATGAAAGAGATAAGGTAGCTTCAAAGGCTTGAACATATTCATCCTAATTTTAATTTGAAAGGCAGTGGATTGATCATGAAATTTAGCAGGTTGTTGATAAGGTTCAGAAGTTATGGTAATAGGAGTTGAGATATGACAGGGCGTGGAATCAATTTTGATCTCCTCAAGATCACATGATTTATCTAAGTCAGGAGGTATTGAATTGCAGAACTCATTTTTATGAACATGATGAGGTAAAACTATTGAATCTACCTCTGCAATACAATCAGGATGCAAGATTTCTTCTTCTAAGGTCGGATATACACAAGAAGGATAGTGATTTTCTGAATATACAAAACATAAAATAATTCTCTTTACATTCAAAGGGAAAAGCATGAAAGAACTGAAAAAGAATAGTAATAATTCATGAAGAAGACTAATGAATTGGTACCTGGATTTGAAATTTAGTCTCTTCATCTTTTGTCAATAGGATCCTCCCTAGTGGAGTCTTTAAAGGTGGAGTCGCCAGGCAAATTATTACAGTCTAATTTAATGTTTGTCTCTTGTCTGCCATCAAGAAACAAATCTATGTCGTTCTCCCAGGGAAATTATGCTTTCACTTTCATTCCTTGGCAACATCGCCAATTTGTTATCACTCCAAGAAACTACTACCGGACTGTAAAGGGGTGTAATCTTGGTAACTTAATGAATTGTAAAAGGTGGATCAAATTAGAGAACTTAATCAAATCTTACTCACTCAAAACATGCATAGAAACACTCAGATGGACAAGGCTTTCAACCACTATGTTCATAAAGTTTATAAAAGGTGGATATGTGGAGAAGACCTATTATGCTAACAGAAATATACATACAATGGAACATATGAATGGCCAGCTATGACAGGTAAATACTCATCATACTAGCAGAAACATATATAAGATTGCATAGAATATATGGCTAGACATAACAGGTAAAATACTTGCAATTTATAGTGTATGGATGTAATGACAAGTTGACAGTTATCATACATCAGACAAACATGAAACAATGAATGATATGTTCGATTACAAGAAGAGATAAGAAAGAATATGAAATCTGAACAATACTGGCAAAAGAATCTCATTATTACTGATGTACCATGAGAAGTCTGTGATTACAAGTCTGAAAGTCTCCAAAGTCAACCACAGTCCTCAAACTGTTTCCCTTCCCTTTATCCTTAGAATTTATAGACTTTATAGACTTTACATGAAAGTTTCAAGATCCTATTAAAATGGATCTGAAATAATTAAAACTGAAGTTAATCAAATTAGATCTTGGCAAGTAAGATCCAATATTATCATTACAAGTCGAATATGACAGTCTTCAACATTATTTGGCAAATTTCAAGTGAAGATCAAAGAGCTCGAAATATTTCTTTGATAGCTGAGCGATTTCTGTCAAAAACCAAAATTTCATATGTCTCCAAAGCCTGAAAAGGAGGATGATTTGTATTCCTATAATTATTATCCTTCATTGAAAATCATTCCCACAGGATTTGGAAACCCTAAAACGTGATATGGGCAGAAAGAATTATGTTCTGGACTCTTCTGCGCTTTCGATGGCTTAAGAATCCCCTGTCCATCCTTTTAGCCATCGAAAAGGAGAGCTTTCGGTGGCTTACTACACATTGAAATTGACCAGTTAGCCAACGAAAACTAAAAGTTATCTTTTGGTATATTTTGAGATACAAGTTTATTTATTCATTTGAGTAATATGTTTTAATGCATGCCCATAAGACTTTATAACTTAATATTTATAAATAAATATTTAACCTCATAATCATCTTATCATGTGATGTCAAAATAATTTGAAAAATATTTTTGATCGCTAACACAATCTTACCTATTGAGTGTCAAATTCTTTCTTTAAAGTTGGTAGTGGAATTACTGTCGGACACTTCACCGCTTGAGGAACACCTTCTATATCTTGAGCAACTCAATGAGCATCATCGTGATGCAGCCTTAGCCAATTAGGCTCATAAGAAATGAGTCAAGTGTTAGTATGATTGGTCTGTTCGTCCTCATATTTTCTCCGAAGGCTATCTTGTCCTGGTCTATGGTCAAGATAAAGATCCCCTCGGGGCAGGCAAGTTCAAACCCATGTGGTTCAAACCGTTCATTATGAAAGAGGTCTTGAAGAAGGTCACTTACCGCCTGGTTGATTTTGAGGGAAATGCCTTAGCGAAGCCTAGAAATGGGCTCTACCTGAAGAAGTATTACTCTTAGGTTGGTCACCTGGGTGACCTGTTGTATATATGTATAACTTCTTATACATTTTTGTCTTTTTGTTTTGTGGATGTGTAGTTATTTATGTTTTCTTTTTCACTATGCCAGATGTCAAGTGAATCGGCGGTGTATTTTGGGTTTGCGGACAGCACTAGCCGACACACTCAGAGGCTTGCTTCTGCAGCTTGGGTGATTTTCACACCTAGAGGCCAATTGTTGTCTTCCAAAGGTGTTCGTCTAGGCGACGCTACAAAAAATGTTGCCGAATATAGTGAAGTGATAGAATTTCTTCATGACGCTTTGTCACATGGTATTTCTCACCTTTGGGTCTACCTAGATGCTCAGCTAGTTGTGTTCCAATTAAATTTGGTTTACCGCTTTTGGGATCCCACTTTGCACTGATGATTCCTTAGGGTACGTCTCTTAGAACATTCTTTCTATTACATTACGTATATCCATGTTCCTAGGAGTTTTAATCATCTAACAGATACTCTTGCTAATCAAATATTAGATTGGCATGTTGCACACACTTAAAAAGAAAAGAACACACATACACATGTAAATACATTTGTAAAAATGACATCCATAAGACAAAAAAGATGTATATATATATATATATATATATATATATATATATCCAAAATAGTGTCATGAGTACATATGTGGACACGAATGCCTCAAAAGTGTTCAGTATACATCGTTGGGCTTATGCCCTCAAAAAGTACATATACAAAAAATTCCCTCAGCACATCAATGGTCTATACTATCTAAGCACGGGCCTATTGGTCCTGTCATAGTGTACAACGACGTTGGCCAAATGCCAGAATAACTGGAGCCAAGTCTGAAGCACCCCTACTACATGAGGTTGCATAGAAGGTGGGAGATCCTCGATCTTGACCATAGGTACATCGCGAGTGAGTGTAGTGAGGTTGCGCTCCACTTGTCTCAGAACTCTGTGAGCCTCTCTGGCTGGGGTCCCCCTGCAACTGCTAGTCCTCCAACTTCTATTGGTTCTGCCTCTGGTCGAGGACGTTGTCGATTCCTAGTAAAGTCCGTTGGTCGCATAGGTCTCACATCTGTACATAACAGATACACGAGTTAGTACTCTATACACACATAAAAAGGATATATATAAAAAACAATTAAAAATTTAAATAACTTTAAAATGTATGTTACCTATCTTTCCTCACTCCTCGTCGGGAGGCACAGGCATGTCCAGATCTTTGGTGAAGTTGATCCTAGCATAAGGGTAATCCTCGATCACTGGGATCTGTCATTCCCACCAGTCATAGAATTTTTTATCGAAGGCTTCTATGGTCCTCTCTCCACCTTGTCGAGGCAACAACATTGCCCACCTGCACACTGGTGGAAAGGAGGCCACATGCCCCTGTACCTTCTCTCTAGGATTGAGATTGGGCACCTTCTCGAAGAAGGTGCACAAAATGGTACCGAACCCGAAGTTCTTATGGGTATGCCTCTAACACTCTGTAAGTTGTCTCTTCATGCATATTAGCATGTTCGTACTCCAATAAACAATGTCGGCCACCAAACGTTGAATGGCACAATGCATGTGTGCCCGGGAAGCCTGGTGAAGGGCAGTGGATCCAGTAATATGCTCAATCAAGAGTAATATAACACACAGATATAGGATGGTGATCTTGTGAATTGGCACATGAGAACCTACCTTCTTAGTGTCGGCCTCATAATATATGAGAATTTAATCCTCGATGTTAAAGGGCCTTGGAGGAAATGTACTCAAGTTAACTAGTTCCCCTCTCCTCGAGAGGCTAGTCAAGAAGTATATATCCTCTGTAGTGGTGGTCATCGATTAACCCTCTAGCATAAAATCCTTTGCATCAGGATGCCAATACTCCACAAGAGCATTGAACAGTCTAGGTTGTTCCCTCATGAACAGACATTGGAAGAAATTCCATAACCCACATTGATTTAGTGTGGTGATGGATATAGGATCCTCTTCGACCAAAATATCAATGTCCTCATGCTCCCTCTCCCTCCAGTGAACATACATCTAGTTTCATAGCAAAAAGGAGGAGAGTCAGTACTTGCATTTGATTTTTTCAAAGTATTTCAAGGTGTACGCAGTTTGTTTCGTACACAGTCATGTATGTATGCAGGCTAGTGGTTTCATGCCCAAGTACATACGTGGGTTGGCCTTGGACAACCCAAGTACATACGTGGGTTGGCCTTGGACAACCCGAGTACACGTAGGCTCTCTCTTTTTACAAGAGTGTGCCACCCCAAAACCTAAAACTAATGCATAAATAATAAATTGAATTGCAAGAGGGAGTAATTTATACTTACTTGGTCCAAGCAGAAGGTCGTTTCGTCCACTAAAGCTCCTGGAAGCTACTCTTTTAACAAATGGGTCTTTTCACCTTTTGGTTGATTATTGAATTGCAATGGTAAAAATGAATTTTCAGCCTCTATTTATAGACTTTTTTGGCCCCTTTTACCCCTTTTTGACCCCCTTTGTCATTTTTCTTGGCTTGGTGATTCCACTTTTGAGTTTCTTATTGGTCGTTTTGGTACTCTTTTTATTTTGGTTTGGTAATTTTTTGGATGGGTCACTTTTTGGGTATCCTTTGGTAAAAGTCATTTTTCCAACTTTTTGCATATAAGTTAGGATTTCATTTCCACTTTCTACATCTTGTTGTCTTTTTCAATTTACCATAGGATTGACTCCACCAAAGTGCGACACAGAACTTTCATTGTTACTCTAGAAGTGTCATAATTAGGTGGTAGAGCCTACATTTACAAGGATTCCCTAGGTAGATCCCTGATGTATTCTAGCGTCCATGCGGTCAGTAACGACTATAGGCTTGCAATTCCTTGTTAGTCCTATCATGATTACATATTGAAGCCTCATTATTTTGTTAATCATCATTCTTGGCCTCACCCTCGAGGCTCTCAAATGAGAACGCTTTGTTGTCTTTCAAGCTCACTTTGAAATTCAAAAGAAACATCCAATGAGACTGTATTTATTCTTTTCGATCTCGTCTGGATTAACTGAGAAAAGTATCCCCCTAGAGTCTTATTTAATCCCTTTTCAGAATCTCTAAAAATGAAAATATTTTCGAGCGATCTTGTTGCCCTTCATACTCACCAAACTCAAATTTGAAGGCTCATCTGTCCAACGGTAGTTTACCCCTTTTTCGGTCTGGGTGGCTAATTTTACGAATAAAGGTATGCTCTAGGAACTTCGGTTTGCTAGAAGAGTATTCTCAGGCGTAAGTTTAACCCTTTTTCGGGCTTGAGGGACTAATTATTCAAAAAATGAACATTCTCCTTGGTTTTGGTTTATCACCTTTTTCAAGCCTTGGAGATTACTTACAAAAAAAGAACCCCCCTAGAGTCCATAGTTAATCTCTTTTCAGACTCCCTAAAATTCAAAAGATCATCGAGTGACCTTGTTCCTTCACACTCGTTCAATTGGTCCAAAAGAACATCTACTGGCATGAGTTTAACTCTTTTTCCAACCTGTAGATTATAGCAGAAAAAGGTATGCCTCAAGAGATTTGTCTCACCGGGAGAGTTATCCTCAGTTACTTTTATACTTTTTTGGGCTAAGGAGACTAAACTCAGAAAAAGGTTGTGAGTCTATAGTTAATCTCTTTTTAGACTCCTTAAAATTGAAAAGATTGTCAAGTGATCTTGTCTTTGTGACAATCGTTAAAATGGTTTTGAATATACATCTTTTCGATGCAAGTTTAACCCTTTTTCGAACCGACAAGACTATATTAAAAAAAGGTACTCCCTAGAGTCTTCTTTTACGTTTTTTAGACTCTCTAAACATGAAAAAACTATCGAGCTTACCTTCTCTGGGCTTGTAAAAATTACATAGAAGGGGTCTCGTTGTGTCTTGCTTAATCGCATCTGTGGGTTTCATCTTTGCGTCTTTGGCCTAATGCCAACTCCATGTTTTTTTCAACTGAACCTTTGAAGCATTCCTTATACAAAATCCTTGTAGCATTTATTGCCTCTGCGAACTAACACCTTGACCCATGGAGGAATTTTTCCCCCAGTGTCCTTTTCCTCCACATGTCTCCTTGCTCCGAGCATTTGTATGTTCCTTGTGCTTCGAACTAGTATGCTTGATTGCGACACTTGTTCCTCCTTTGTAACGTAACATTCTTTTATTCTTTTTCAAGATCTTAAAAATTTGAAAAAGGCAAAAAAACAAATATTCCAAAAAGAGGGGACAAGAAATTTTCATTCTTTTTTCAACAGCATAGAGAGTCGCCCTTGGACAAAGTACATCCTTTCATTTGTTTGTCAAGCATTGGAATCTAGTATGACCTTAGGAAGTTGTTCTCGCTACATAAAGTTGTGTCCTCCTCCATTTGGTTACTCTTCCAAACACATGGAGAGTTTGTGTTGCCTCCTGCATCGCAAACTTAAGTCAATGTCATGTTTCTCGAGTCTGATCATCTTTCGTGCTTTTTTCCAAGGGAAGTTTCACTCAACCCAGGTCGACCTTTACGTAGTTTTTCTCTTGACCTTCATGAGTCGGCCATCCAGATAGTCCAGTCAAGTCCAAATTCAAAATTGACGAAGTTCTCTGCTTGATCATCAAGACCCACATGTCTTTTCCTGACAAGCTGTCGAAGAACTCAAAGTAGTGATGGTTAAGCCTACCAAACTCTTTTGGAAGGTGGGTAAGAATGTCCTCAGATATCTGAAGGGAACATCTGAGTATGGATTATGGTACCAAAAGACGGATGAGGTGAAGTTGCATGGATTCACGGATGCAGATTGGGTGGGCAGCCCAACGGACAGAAAGAGCACATCAGGGGTGATCTTTAGTATCGGATCTACAACTATTTCTTGGTACAACAGGAAACAGAGATCCATGGCACTCAGTTCAGCGGAAGAGAAATACATGGCAGTGAGTCAAGCTGCATGTGAGGCTATCTGGCTGAGAAAGATCTTGGTTGGTTTGTTTGGTTCTCATTTAGATCTGACAGTGATTTATTGTGATAATCAGAGTTGCATTAAACTCTTGATTAATCATGTGTTTCATGATATATCTAAGCATATAGATATCCGGTATCATCATCTTAGAGATTGTGTGCAGCGGAAGATCATGTTGCTTCAATACATTCCTATGGAAGATCAGGATGTAGACATTCTGACGAAGGCGCTCACCAGGAGAAAATTTGAATATCATAGAGACAGGATTGGGGTGAAGGATAATCCCTTTCTTGTTGAGGGGGAGTGTTGAAAAGTCAACATGAAACACATGTCTAATTTACTTTTCCCTTAAATAAAGTGGAGAATAAATATCAATCTATTATCTCATTTAAAACTGAGTGATTTGGAGTTGTAACAAAATTATAAGTGTAGTTAAGTGAGTTAAGCTCAGTTGTAACTAAACTTGCACTAGTGAGAGTTCAATGAATTAATTATTAATTAATTCAAATCAGTGAAATCACATGCAACTGAATATTTACCACGGTTAACTACATGCATGTCAGATCCAGTGGAGACCCAATTGAGATAACAGGTGAAAGGGACAGTTTGGCTATCAATTCTGATTTGAGTGAACTACACTCATGCAATCACACATGCAGTGGATATGCTCATGAGCATGTGAAAACTGTGCAATTTGAATTCATTGTGAGAATTCTATTTGCAGGGATTGTGCAGAGGAGGCAAGTTGTCTGGAGACAAAATATTGACACATGAATTTGTCAATTTTTGTATGACAGTGTGAGATGATTGTATTGTACTGAGAGCTCTTGGATTAGATTTTTGTATGAGATTGTTTCATGATCCATGATATACATAATATATGATAGTGGGGTTCTTAGCTTTACACTTTCTCGAAAAAACTTTTTTGTTATGTTTTCTTGATATTTCACTTTGTGATCGTGGTTTAATTTCTGCAAGAATATTAGTAGAAGCGATTATGTATTTAACAGTGGAATATAATTGTTAGATCGGGAGAATCGTAGGAAATACATTAATTTTATTGAAATTTCTACATGGTATCAGAGCCACGGAGCCATGGAAGTGAGGTGTGAAAATAATAGTATGTTCGCAGGTCCCGTCTCTGGCAGGGTTCAAACCTTAGTACTGAAAACTTCACATATTTCTGGGAGCAGAAATTATCACACCCTACTCAAAGGAGAGGTGCGAACTTCATTAAGATTCTCGCAGGATGCTTAAAGGAGAGGTCTGAATTTCCCTCACCCCATGGTGCATTACAATGTGAACTTTCTCAAACAGTTCGTAGGCTATACACAGGTGAGGTGCGAACTTCCCTCAGGCTAGTAACTGGTCAGGTGAGAACCTCCCAGGGTAAGAAGGATTGCAGCAGTTAAGTTTGTGGTTGGATAACATTCGAATTTGCAGAAGGACTTTCTTGGTGCTACAGTTGATTCAAGATAGAAATGGCTTTCAATGGCTTGAGGTTGGAGTATGTACCTGAGGGAAGCTCAAACTACATTGCTTGGAAGGACATGATGGAAGCAGTACTCGAAGACAATGGATTGAAGGAATACATTGACAAAAATGTTCCTAAGCCAGATGTGACAGACACTGCAAATCTTGATGCATGGAAAAAGAAAGTGCAAAGGCGAGGAGGATTCTGTTGGAGGGAGTACAAGACTACATTGTCTCAATTCTCCATGGGAAAGCCACACCACAAGCAATGTGGAAGGTTTTGACGGATCTATTCCAAAACAACAATGACCATAGGAAATTGGCACTCAAAGATAAACTTAAGAAGATCAAGATGGAGAAGGGCGACTCCATTCCAAAATATCTCACGAAGTTTTTCCAATGTCGGGATGAGCTTGGAAGTGTGGGAATAACAGTCGCTGCTGATGATTTGGTGAGCTTGGCTCTCCTAGGACTTCCCAAGAGTTGGCACAGTTATCAATACTCTGCCAATGGAAGGGAAAAATTGCCAGATTGGGAACGACTATGGTCGGATCTAGTGCAAGAGGAGTTCAAGCGGAACACCAGAGATGGATCTTCATCAAAGTGTGATGATGAAGATGATTTTTCTTTGACTGCCAAGGCAAGGAAAGGGAAAGGGAAGAAATTCCATTCAAAATCTGAGTCTAAAGTCAAGAAGCTGGATTTGTCCAAAGTGAAGTGTTTTCACTGTCATGAACATGGGAATCTCGCTACTAACTGTCTGCAGAAGAGGAAGAACAAGACAGATGTTGGAGTTGCAACTGGTGAGGCTCTTGTCTCACAATTTGAACTTGACTTATCTTTGATTGCATGCATGGCTTCAAGTGCATCGGGATCGGTGTGGTATTTGGATAGTGGCTCTTCCTACCACATGACGAGAGATAAAGAGTCTTTCAGTGACTTGGAGGAGAAATATCTCAGAATGCATATATAGATGGGTGACGATGGACGATACAGTGCAACTAGTATTGGTACCATTACCTTTCAAAGGGAGTCAAGTAAACCATTTCAATTGAAAAATGTTATGCATGTTCTAGGTCTAAAGAAAAACCTGGTCTCAGTCACAATGTTGGAGGACAAAGGCTATGATGTTACTTTCAGCAGTGGAAAATCCTACCTATGACATAAATCAATGGGTCAAGTCAAGAATATAGGGATTCGAGTTAAGAATCTCTACATGCTATAGGTAGATGGTTATGGTGCCATGGTGGGCAAGGTAGAAAAAGTGGTGAGTTGGGATGAGGGAAAATTATGGCATAGGCAATTGGGCCATATTCATCATGGAGCCTTGAAGATCATGCAGCAAATATCTACTAGACTTCCGAGGGGAACACTTGCTCAGTTAGATCAATGCAAGGGGTGCACCCTGGGGAAGTATGTAAAGTCCAACTTTCATGAAAAGGAGAACCGTACTTTGGTGATCCTGGAGAGAATTCAGAAAGACATGTGTGGACCATTCTCGGTTGCTTCAACAACAAAACATAGGTATTATGTTATTTTTGTTGATGACTTTTCTCATAAATGCTGGATATTCTTCATGCAGAAGAAGGATCAAACATTCTCAAAGTTTTGTGAGTTTAAAGCATTGGTGGAGAAAGAGTCGGGGAAACAAGTGAAGGCTCTAAGGAGTGATAAATGTGGAGAATAAATCTCTAACGAATTCAAAGACTTATGCAATAGAGAATGAATTCGAAGAGAACTCATAGCGCCTCATAACCCACAACAAAATGGGGTCACAAAGAGAAAGAACAGAATGATCATGGGTGCAGCACGAGCAATGTTGCATGATCAAGGCCTACCAATGCATTTGTGGGTAGAAGCATGCAATATTGCGGTTTATGTGAAAAATAGTTGTCCTCATAGAATACTTGGCATGAGTAAACCTGAAGAAGCTTTCACTGGTAAGAAACCTGATGTTTTTCATTTTAAAATTTTTGGCTCATCTGTTTATGTGCATGTGACCAAGGATTCCAGGAAGAAGCTGGAACCGATTGTTGAAGTTGGGATAATTGTGGGGTACACAGAAACACCCCATAATTATCGTTTGTATTTACCTAACAGTAAGATGATTGTTATGCGATGGGATATAAAATTTGATGAGGGGAAAGCCATGTGGTTGTCGCTTGAGAGGGAGCTAGACTTGCATGAAAAAGAGGAACTAATGGTTCCCAAAGATGAGTCTCAAGATGTGGATTAGCCACGTGAGGAGGTTCATGGAGTGGAGGAAACCACTCATGCATATCCATCCATCAGAAATGGCAGAAAGCGCACCACGGAAGTTGACATATTGAGACTAGATGTTGCACAGAATGTAGGAGCCCCTACTTCACAGCGTAGACGGAGACAATCTCCTGATCGATTTGTTGGATACATGGCTCTCATGAGCAAATGTATTGTGACTGAACCATCTTCCTTTCAAGAAGTAGTGCAGGATCCCACTTGGGTTGATGCTATGGTGGAGGAGTATGACTCCATTTTAAAAACAGTGCATGGGAAATTGTCCCAAGACCGGTCGACAAATCAGTGGTAGGTTCGAGATGGATCTACAAGGTAAAGCAAGTTGTTGATGGGAGTGTGGAGAAATACAAGGCCAGGTTTGTGGCCCGAGGCTTCTCATATATCAAGGGGATAGATTATGATGAGACCTTTGCACCTATCGCAAGGTACTCTTCCATAAGATCCATCCTTGCACTCTCAGCGCAGATGGGTTGGCGCATTCATCAAATGGATGTAAAAACTGTGTTTCTCAATGGGATCATTGAGGAAGAAGTCTACATTGAACAACCAAAAGGTTTTGAGACCTTTGACAGAGAGTCGCATGTGTGCAGACTCAAGAGAGCATTGTATGGGTTGAAGCAAGCACCTCGTGCTTGGTACACTCAGATAGACATCTATTTCACCATATTGGGCTTCACCAAAAGTGAAGCAGATGTAAACCTATACCAAATTTTGGTGGAGGGTAACCTCTTAATCATTGTTCTTTATGTTGATGATTTAATACTGGCTGGTGATGAGTAGCTGATACACTCATGCAAGGATGACCTTGCAAAGGAGTTTGAGATGAAGGATTTGGGCCTTCTTCATTATTTCCTTGGATTGGAAATATGGCAGCAATATGGTGAACTTTTTGTGTCTCAAGGAAAGTATGCAAGGGAGATACTGGGTAAGTTTCACATGGAAGGTTGCAAACCCATGGATACTCCTCTTCCAAGAAACTCGAGGAAAGAAGATGTTGCTTCGGGAGAGGTAGTGAATGCTACTGTCTATCGACAGTTAGTAGGTTTGCTAATGTATTTAGTGAACACGAGACCGAGCATTTTCTATGCGGTTAACCATCTAAGCCAAGCGATGGTTAAGCCTACCAAACTCTTTTGGAAGGCGGGTAAGCATGTCCTGAGATATCTGAAGGGCACATCTGAGTTTGGATTATGGTACAGATAGATGGATGAGGTGAAGTTGCATGGCTTCACGAATGCATATTGGGTGGGTAACCCAACGGATAGAAAGAGCACATCAGGGGGGATCTTTAGTATCAGATCTACAATTGTTTCTTGGTATAGCAGGAAACAGAGATCTGTGGCACTTAGTTCAGCTGAAGTGGAATACATGGCAGTGAGTCAAGCTACATGTGAGGCTATCTGGATGAGAAAGATCTCAGTTGGTTTGTTTGGTTCTCATTTAGATCTGACAGTGATTTATTGTGATAATCAGAGTTGCATTAAACTCTCGATTAATCATGTGTTTCATGATAGATCTAAGCATATAGATATCCGGTATCATCATCTCAGAGATTGTCTGGAGCAGAAGATCATGTTGCTTCAATACATTCCTATGGAAGATTAGGATGCAGACATTCTGACGAAGGCGCTCACCAGGAGCAAATTTGAATATCATAGAGACAGGATTGGGGTGAAGGATAATCCCTTTCTTGTTGAGAGGGAGTGTCGAAAAGTCAACAAGAAACATGTGTCTAATTTACTTTTCCCTTAAATAAATTGGAAAATAAATATTAATCTATTATCTCATTTATAACTAAGTGATTTGGAGTTGTAACAGAATTATAAGTGTAGTTAAGTGAGTTAAGCTCAGTTGTACTAGTTGTAACTAACTTGCACTAGTGAGAGTTCATTGAATTAATTATTAATTAATTCAAATCAGTGAACTCACATGCAACTGAAGATTCGCCACGGTTAACTAAATCCATGTCAGATCCAATGGAGACCCAGTTGAGATAAAAGGTGAAAGGGAAAGTTTGGCTATCAGTTTTGATTTGAGTGAAGTGCACTCATGCAATCACACATGCAGTGGATATGCTCATGAGCATGTGAAAACTATGCAATTCGAATTCATTGTGAGAATTATATTTGCAGGGATTGTGCAGAGGAGGCAGGCTATCTG
This sequence comes from Picea engelmannii, assembly GCA_009831015.1. NCBI lineage: Eukaryota > Viridiplantae > Streptophyta > Pinopsida > Pinales > Pinaceae > Picea > Picea engelmannii. The sequence continues at coordinate 198,235 of ML813364.1, read as the reverse complement.
GAGACAGAATATTGGCACATGAATTTGTCAATTTTTGTATGACAGTGTGAGACGATTGTATTGTAATGAGAGCTCTTGGATTGGAGTTTTGTATGATAATTTTTCATGATCCATGATATACATAATATATGATAGTGGGGTTTTTAGCTTTACGCTTTCCCGGAAAAACTTATGTGTTACATGTTCTTGATATTTCACTTTGTGATCATGGTTTAATTTCCGCAAGAATATTAGTAGAAGCGATTCTGTATTTAAAAGTGGCATATAATTGTTAGATCAAGAGAATTGCAGTAAATACATTAATTGTATTGAAATTTCTACATTTCGAACTGGAAAGGAACTTCCCATCCTGGACCATTTTCCGAACTGAAAAATGACTGTCTGTAAATCTATAACATATCAATGCTCCCTCCCAACCTAGGATTAATCACTTCCTTTTCCAATAAGGAATTCATCTCCACGAGCTCTAGCTGGTCTCTTAAGTATGCAAACTTTTCATCTTGGACAAAGGATTTACCAAAATATCTGTTATTTTCTCATCTGTGGAGATATACTAGAGAACCACTTCTCTCTTCTGGACTTTATCACGAATAATATAATTCTTGATCTCAATGTACTTCAGCTTGTCATGGAACACCGGTTTCTTTGAAAGCTTCACATAGCTCTGATCATTACAATATATCATGGTTGAATTCAACACCTGATTAGATGGTCCAAAAATCAACTTATTGCTTTTGTACAAGCATCACAAGCTGCAATATACTTTTCTTTTGTAGTGTTGATTGCAACAGACTTTGGTTTCCTACTAGCTCATGACATCATGGAAAAGCTCAAATTGAAACATATCCAAGTAGCATTCCTTTTGTCATCTGTACTCCCTACCCAATCTGAATCGATAAATTCATCCATTTGTATGCCATAATTGTCTGGTTGAGTATTCTCCAAATATCTGGTTGAGTATTCTCCAAAACAAATATCCGGTTGAGTATTCTCCAAATACATTAATGAGCCAATCAATTGTCAATACAAAGATGAGTCTACTGGATTAGAGTTGCTTCAACTTCTTCAGATATGTTATCATGGGAGTAGCCATATATTTGCAATGCATCATCCCATAATTCTTAGTAACCATTATGATACACTTTCTTTGTCATACGAAGTTTTCACCAAGCTTCTGCTGTATATGAGATACCCTGCATCAAGTTGCTTGAATCCATACAAGGTCTTCTTCCATTTACAAACATGGGTCTCATTATGGTATAAGATTCTTTCTCATTTTTCTTTATTTAGAAGAACAATCTTTTACATTTAAATTTCAATCCATGGATACTACAAGAGGTATATTTGGTTTACTGGAACAAGTTGTCGTCATAGTCTTTTCCCTCCTTCTGGAAGAACCTCTAGTTTTGAATTTCACGATGCTTATGTTCATAAGTCTTTTTCACATTTTCTTACATACACTTTTCTTCATCACAACTTCCATTTCTTCTGGTTGATTGCTTCTAGTGGGTTCAAACCAAGATGGTAGTCTTATGACTCTCGATATAATAACTGGTTGTTATGGCTTTTCTTTCTTTATTAGAATCTTCATGTTATTCCTCATGTTCCTCTTTAGATTTTGGGTCCATAGAATCTTCTATATATTCCATGCCCTTCCTTCCTAAAGATTCCAACTTATTATTTTCATCATAGGAATATGGATGTAGATGGACAACCAAGGATACTTAAGACTTCTTCTAGAGTCAAAATGAACATGTGTTTCTTATCATGGCTGCTACTTTCAATGGGAACATGGACAGATACTTCACAATATTCATAGATTCTTCAATGGATCATATCATTTAGGATTAGCTCCCTCCTAATCCTCGCTTCATGCATGAATGCATGCTCTTATTTTGGAATTTTGTAATCATGTCCCTCCATCTAAGAGAGTCCATGCTAATGTTTTCATCCTTATTGCCTTCTGCAAAGTGTCACAAGTCTTATTCTAATCTCCTCTTGATTACTGACTTCTTTCTGATTTGACTCCTTCTGGGTCTCTTCAAGTTTGATTCTGATTTTAGCTTATCTTGCAGTTGTTACTTATATAATAGATTCTTCATGAATTTTCCAACGTACTTCATCTTCTTGTAGTCATCGTAATAACAATTCTTATCTTGTTATCCTTTCATAGGTATTGTTTCACTGACCATATTTTCTTCTAAGAAATAGATATGCATGATATGTACATGAACTATGTAAACATGGTATGTACAAGAACTATGTTATAGAAGAATATTGTTACCTTGACTAGAAGAAGAAGTTTGTTTTATCCTGCTTGGCTTTCTTTGAGGGTTCCCTTTCTTCGACAATGTTGCTTCATTTATTTCCTTCATTTTATTTAACTGAGGACAATGGTTCCTATAGTGACCATATCTTTGACAGTTGAAGCATTGTATTTTTGACATATCCTTTTCTTGATTTGGTTTCTTCCTTAATCCAAACTACCTCTTATTCTTGAAATTATTGAATTTTGTTGTGAAGGCTTGATCATCATATTTATTTTGGGATTTATCTTTTGCGTTAATCCTTGATTATTCTTGTGCACAGAAAGTCCAAAGTTCTTTAAATGTAGGATACTCCTTTCTTGTGTCCATGCTTGCGGAAAATGCATCCCATGTATTGGGAAGGACATTGAGTACTATATTTACCAATTCCTTTATGAAATGATTTCTTCAATAGCTTGTGGTTGATCTCTTAACTAAGAGATTCTCACAAAGTATGATGTTATGATATCATCATCATTTATTTCTCATGTCACGGAGCTCATTTTTCAGACTCATTACTTGTCCAATGTTTCTGAATGAGAAGAGGTTAGTTAGGGCATCATACATCTTCTTAGATGAGTCAAGATGAGAGATGTAGGGTATCAAGTGGTGTTTTACAAAGTCCACTATGATACTCATAACGTTGATTTCATTGTCCTTGAACTTATCCATAAGTGCAATGTTATGAGGTTCCTTCTCTTTTCTCACTTCAAACTATGGTTCTATGATATTTACTTTCACGATATCCAACACTTTGTTCTTGGCAAGGATGAGGTCAATCCTTGTCCTCCATGCTTTGAAGTTAGAAGCCCCTTCTAACTTATTTTCTGACTTCATAAAGTAAGTCATGACTGCTTTGACTTGGTCAACCTTTGAATTTTACCAAAAAATCAAACTTCACGTCTTGGCTTGCTGAGAGTACCAGGATGTGCGCTTGGCTAGGGAACACTAGGATATCCAAGAATTAGGTCGATCTCTTCACTTAAGGTGCCTTAACAAGAGGGTTAGGGTTTAGTTGTTGCAACAAAAATTTGACTGCAACTACAACTGTAACTGAACAAATCCTCCCAATCTATCTTCTAGTGGTTAGATTGTCTGAAGATAGTGTGGGCCCATAACCTATTAGAAAAATAGGTGTCCTCGTTTCACCATAGAAAATATAGCAATATTGTCACCCAACCATAGGCACGAAGGCCACCCTTGAGCACCTTAACCTTGATAGAGAGAATAATTTTGGAAGAAAACCCCATAACCAATAGCCAACCAAGGTAGCATACTCTCTTTAGAGCTAGTATACCAGAAAAAAAGTTCAAACCATAACCAAAGAGAAAGTCCAAGCCAAAACCAAAATGCCAGTTGCAGCAGCTGCAACTGCAACTCCTCTCCAAACTTGCGCACCATTGGGCTTATGTAGTTGTGAGAGTGAGAGTGACAAATGAGCTCTAGTGCCCTCTTATTTATAGTCCTCCAAGTGACCTAACCGGGCCGACTTCTACTTCTGGAGGCTAATAACTCAATAATAAATATTCTCTTGAGTTGACTTGTCTCCTAGGGTAATTATCCAACGTTTTAGGGTTTCTCTTGCTTCTCAAAACATTCTAGTCTCGTCAGGGTTACATGTAGAGGTTAATACCTCCCAAAGCTACCATAATATCAACAAAAAGGAGTAATATTTTTTGTCATCATTATATTTTATTCACTGTGAAATGAGTAATGCTTTTTTTTGTTTTTTAGTTGAGTTTTATCTTTTTATTTAATGTAATTTTTGTTGAGATTTGGGTACCTTGGAAAGTGGTCCATGTGTGCTTATGAGTCTCTAAGCACAAAGGGGGAAGACTATTACCCTTGTACTTTACTTTATGATTCTAATTTCACTTTGACTTAGGAGATTTAATTCAAAAGTGAAATATGTCACTTAAGTCATTAAAGTGACAATTAATTCACAATGTGGGTGAATTAATAGATATAAAGCAACTAAGGAAAGTGGGTTTCCTTAGTGAGATTTTTGGATTAGATCTCACCCATTGATTAGACTTGGCAAGATTGGATCTAGGCCATTGATCTATTAGGGCTTGGACAAAGGAGGATAAAGTTAGGTTTTAATGCATTTTGAGATTCAATTCTTCACTCGTGAGTTTTGGAGAAGAGGAGGGGCACATTTCTCAAGGAGGGAGGAGGGTGCACTTGATGAGGTTTTGAGTAGAAACCCTTGAGAGCTTGAGGAGGAAGCTCTTGTTACTTTGAGCTTGCATGGAGAGAATATCCATGGAGTTTTAGCTTCCATTTGTTGGAGGGATCATGTTATATGGAGGAGGGGTGCATCTACTAGAGGAGACACATTTATTTCCTTCATTTGCTCACCAGAAGAGGAAGACTTGGAGCCTTGAGATGAGGTCAATTGCATTGGGAGAGAAGAGCTAGGGGGCATGCTTTAATGGTGAGAGGAATCCTACTTATGGCTGTTATTTGATGGTGATCTTATCTGCTAGAAGGAGGGCGCACCAGTGGAGTGGGTTGACAAATACCTGGTAGTGGATTCACTTGGAGGAAGCCAGTTCTGACAGTTTTAGTGGAGAGGCAACACAAGAGAGCACATTCCTATGGAGGGATTTATTTATTGGGTCATAGAGGAGCTAGAGTGCTTCACTTCAGTGCAGAGAGCAACAAAGGGAGAGGGCGCACCTGAGTTTGGGCACATATATTTCTGGATCTTTTGGCAAAGCTTGTGAGGAGCTTGTTATGTATACAAGTTCCTTTGTATTGTATTACTTGTTGTATCTCATGCTTTGATCATCATTATATACACATATATCCCAAACAGGTTTTCCCTGGGGGGGGGTTTTATCCAGGGTTATGTTGACCAAAAATACCTATGTCAAATTTATGCATGCTTATAAGTGTAGACCAACATTTAAAGTTAAATATCTAGAGGTAGTGTTATGTGTTTTAAGTTATATTTCATGTGCTAACATTGAGATAAGAAAACACTTGCAAGGGCATCTTAAAAGAGCACTTAACCTTCAAAACATTTAGCAGAAAGTGGGATGACTGTTTGCTGTCCGAAAACAACAAAATAAGAAAGCCATACAATTGAAACTTAGAGCCATACTAAGGTAAAGGAATGACCTTAGGTGGCAGCCTCATAGGACCTCAGAAAATCTACATGGTATCAGAGCCAAAGGTGGCTTATACTTGTTGATTTTGGAGCACTTTTGTGGGTAGTTTGGCGAGGTTTTATATCAGATTTGTTGGTTGTTTTGGACAACAAGTTTCTAGTTCAAAACAATGCGTAAACTTCATATCTGAAGGTACCTCTCATTTAGTTCCAGTTGGACAGCTCAGAGAAGATTTTGGACAACTAGTTGACAGTGGTTGTGGACAGTTGTGGGCACTTTTGTTGGGATGATTTTTGACACTTGTGGACAGCCTCTTTTCACACCTGCCTAGACAGGAGTGAGGTTATAGAGTATGACCTCTTTACACACCTATTGATTAGGAGTGAGGTCGGGGTTTCACTTGCCTCTTTTCACACCTGTGTTGATAGGAGTGAGGCAACGTTCCTTTGCATTGGGAGAATCAAAGTGAGCGCAGTGTGACAGACATGTCAGTATCTTATATGTGTGTGGAGGATAAACTAGCCAAGGCTAGCAATTGGTCTCCTTGGAAGGCAAGGGTGTTCTTTGTCTTAGAGGACCTCGAGCTATGGAACATAGTCGAGGCAACTATTCCTCCCATTCCATTCACTGATCCCATCTTGGTGGAAGAGTTCAGAAAGAAGAACAACAAGGCAAAGAGGATCATTTGTGATGTTGTGACAGATCACATTATTCCCCACTTGACTGGGAAGACTTGTGCATATGAGATGTGGGCATCTCTATGCAAGTTGTACAAGTTCTCTAATGAGAATCAGAAGTTGGTTCTTCATGATCGACCGAGGAGCATTCGCATGCTCGAGGATGAGTCAGTTACTTCATTCCTTGGTAGATACACCCATATCAAAGACAAGCTTGGAGTCATCAGAGAGGTGGTCAACCCTAACTCTTTGGTGAGGACAACTATGAATAGCTTCACCAAACTGTGGGGTCCATTCGTACGCGACATTGTTGCAAGGGAGGTTATGCCTACAAGGGAGAGGATGTGGGATGACTTCGTCCAAGAGGATATTAGGCTTGCAGCCGAGGCTTCTAGACAACAACAACAACAACAACAAAAATCAGTTTCTGGTGTTGAGGACCTTGCCCTTTGGACAAAGGGCAAGAATATGACAGACCGTGGAGGTCGTTAGGGTCCTAAGTTTGGGGACCCACCACAGGGAGGAGAGAGCAGCAAAAATAGTGGGAAGAGGAGAGACATGATCACAGTGAGATGATTTTATTGTGGAGAGATGGGTCACTATGCAGGACAATGTCCCAAGAAGAAGAAGAAGCAACAGGATGTGTCAACATTGACAACAAAGGAGATAGATTTCAGTGATCAGTTTGCGAGAGAGTGTGCATTCGTGACTACCTTGTATGATATTACACCATCCAACACTATATGGGGAGAATAGTTGAGGAGGACCAACTGACTCACAACAGTGATTCAGAGGGAGATGAGACTCAGTGTCCCTAGACATCTTTAAAGTGGGTGACTGGTCCACCCAGTATAGCTATAGTTTCGGAGCAATCGAATAGACAAAGAGTTGGTGCTACAGTTTCAGTGCATCGAAGGTTGATGAGGAGGACCAACGGGGCACCATGGAGGCTTGAGCCTCATATAGCTTATGAGATGGGAAGATCAAGTTCTGGATCCACTTCAGGTGGAGGTTACTTGGTGAGAGGCCAAGTTGATGACTCTTGGTGAGACACCAAGAGGGGGAGACTCTTGGTGAGATGCCAAGAGAGTGACTCTTGATGAGATGCCAAGAGTAGGTGGAAATCCTTGGTGGAAGACCAAGGTGGAGATCTTCGATGTGATGCCGAGATCTAGGTGATCTTGGATAGATGCAGAGTCAGTTCCATTCATAGATCACACAAATTGAGCAAATCTCTGACAAAGTCCACTTTCAGTGATCAGGGTACAACCATAATCGCCGAGCATATGCCAGGAGGCAACCATGTCCACTGCAGGGACGAGATTGGTGATGAAAAGAACTTTCCTCGATAAGAGGGAGTGTTGAGATTTGGGTACCTTGGAAAGTAGTCCCCATGTGCTTATGAGTCTCTAAGAACAAAGGGGGAAGACTATTACCCTTGTACTTTACTTTATGATTCTAATTTCACTTTGACTTAGGATATTTAAGTCAAAAGTGAAATATGTCACTTAAGTCATTAAAGTGACAATTAATTCACAATGTGGGTGAATTAATAGACATAAAGAAACTAAGGAAAGTGGGTTTCCTTAGTGAGATTTTTGGATTAGATCTCACCCATTGATTAGACTTGGCTAGATTGGATCTAGGTCATTGATCTATTAGGGCTTGGCCAAAGGAGGCTAAAGTGAGGGTTTAGTGCATTTTGAGATTCAATTCTTCACTTGTGACTTTTGGAGAAGAGAGGGGCACATTTCTCAAGGAGGGAGGAGGGCGCACTTGATGAGGGTTTGAGTAGAGACCCTTGAGAGCTTGAGGAGGATGCTCTTGTTACTTTGAGATTGCATGGAGAGCATATCCATGGAGTTTTAGCTTCCATTTCTTGGAAGGAGCATGTTATATGGAGGAGGGGCGCATCTACTAGAGGAGACACATTTATTTCCTTCATTTGCTCACCAGGAGAGGAAGAATTGGAGCCTTGAAATGAGGTCAGTTGCATTGAGAGAAGAGAGATAGGGTGCATGCTTCCATGGAGAGAGGCATCCTACTTATGGCTATATTATTTGATGGTGATCTTATCTGTTAGGAGGAGGGTGCACCAGTGGAGTGGGTTGACAACTACCTGGTAGTGGGTTCACTTGGAGGAAGCCAGTCATGACAGTTTTAGTGGAGAGGCAGCACATGAGAGCACATTCATGTGGAGGGATTTCCCTATTAGGTCACAAAGGAGCTAGAGTGATTCACTTCAGTGCAGAGAGCAACAAAGGGAGAGGGCGCACCTGAGTTTGGGCACATCTCTTTTTGGATATTGTGGAAAAGCTTGTGAGGATCTTGCTATGTATATAGGTTCCTTTGTATTGTATTACTTGTTGTATCTCATGCTTTGATCATCATTATATAGACATATATCCCAAACATGTTTTCCCCGGGGGGGTTTTATCCAGATTCATGTTGACCAAAAACGCATGTGTCAAATTTATGCATTCTTAGAAGTGTACATCAACATTTTAAAGTTAAATATCTAGAGGTAGTTTTATGTGTTTTAAGTTATATTGCATGTGCTAAAGTTGAGATAAGAAAAAACTTGCAAGGGCACCTTAAAAGACCACGTAACCTTCAAAACATTGAGTAGAAAGTGGGATGACTGTTTGCTGTCCTAAAACATCAAAAGAAGACAGCCATACAGTTGAAACTTAGAGCCATACTAAGGTCAAAGACAGATCTTAGGTGGAAGTCTCATAGGACCTCAGAAAAACCTACAATTTTACATTTATTATTAAAATGAACAAATAAAATGGTAGTGTTGTCTACTCTTATAACAATCTTCTCCTTGATTGCCATGATTCGATGATACAAAAAGTGTTTGTAAGAAAACTTTGATCAATTTTTTGATGATCTCGATTGATTCAAAATTGGGCAAGACCCTAACAGATTGTTTCATCATGCACAAGCCTTGGATCATGATAGAAATTTGATCTTGCATTAAACTTATGTTGAATTATTATTATATTTGTGCTCAGAAAGAGGGCCCATTTGTTGTAGGAGTTATTTCATAAAATTCCCAAAGTTTCACATACACATTTATATTAAGTTATTTGCAGTTTGTTTCGAATGCTTAAAAATTAATATGGATAAATTTATGACATGTAATTATTCCAATCAATTGGTTATTGTGACATGGAGTTTAACTAAATAAATTTCTACATTAGTTAGTCTTCATTCTCTTTTATATAGTGTGAAAAAAAGTGAAGCTTTTTTTTTTAATATATAGTAGAGTTTTGATGATTTTTACCATCTCAGGCCAACCTTAAGAAAAATAGTAAGATATTAACTGGTTTACTTTAGAATTTTACTTTTGTGCTTGAAAAGATTTGAAAGAAGCTTTCCTAAATCCCCATAGTTTTGATGAGTTAATAAGTTAGGAAGGTCGATATTGTTACAAATATTTGGAAATTGAAATCTAATGTGGGCATACTCAAGAAATTAAAAAAGAAAAAAATGTTTTTCATCTTCCACCTTCTTAATATCACAAAGATGGTAAATTATTTCAACTATGGTGTTTTAGTAACTGTCCAATACCTTTTTTCACTATGGAGCTTGTGAAAGTTCTTTCTTATTTTAGCAATGTTGACTTTAATTTTTAAGCTAGTTGTAATGGAAATATATTTTTAATATTCTAGATTGGTGACCTCTCTATAGTATATTAATTTTCTCTTATCTTATATTTCTTTATCACAACACAATTTCTCCTTAAATTTATATGAAACAATGTTTTTAATGGTATCGATATTCTATAAAGTGATTATTTTGTATTCTCCAATGATTTAGCAAAGACATCATTTTTATACCAAAACCTCTTAAAATCCTATTGACTTTGGAGTTTGAAGTAATCTTAAGAGGCTTCTTGACTTTTATGTTAGTTGTCTTGTGCTTGTATATTAGGTATCTAGTCACAGCCATACTTTCAATGGGGACAAACTAGCTTCTATGAGGATAGAATAGATCATATTGTGTTTAATTTTAAGATTACAAATTATGAAATGAGTTTGGATTTGTTGTATCTTCCTCCACGATTCTCTAGAGATTCTGCAACACAAACTTCACATCCATATACGATAAGAGAGTGATGAGAGTTTCACAAAGGAATTTATTTTTTTCCCACAACTAGAAATCCATTGATTTATAGTTGTTTTCAAGGCCAAATAGGGTTTCTAGCCTCCATTAATCATTTTTTCAATGCTATAGTTCCAGTAAAGCTTGTGATGAAGGTTGACTCCAAGATATTTTTATAAAGTAACTTCCTCAAGTTGATATAATCATACACAAAATTAACATAGGTGATATTTTTGTGTTTGATTATCCTAACATTTGTTTTTCCAATGTTTACCAACATACCCATGCTAGAACATAAATCCTTGAGAATTATTAGTT
>ML813364.1:160301-187487 GCA_009831015.1 Picea engelmannii | reverse complement strand
AATGGATAAATTTGTAACATGTATTTATTTTAATAATTTGCTTATTATGAGTGTGGAGTTTAATAAAATATTTTTTCCACAATATTTATCACTCATTCTTTTTATTCAATGTAAAAATGAATGATTTAAAAAAAATAAGTTTTATCTTATTTATTTATTATTTATTATTAAATTAAATTGATCATATGTGCACAATAATTTAAATAATTTATTATTATTTCTCGTATCTTTACATTAACCCAATTTGCATAAAAATACTTTCTAATAAGGAGATAACACCTTTAACATGGTGCAACTTGCATAGAAATACTTAATAATAGGAAGATAACACCTTTAACATCTTTAACATAGTGATACATGACATATATCTTATGATTTTACTATTTTCTTTAAAAATCTCATTCTTGTCCTCAAAATTTCCCTCATTCAAATGCCTTACCACTTACCACTTAATTATGCTCTTCTTCCATCATATATATTGCAATTCAAGTCTATAAGCAAATTTGTAAGCACACTATGTCTTAAACATTCAAATGCCTTACCACTTAATTATTCTCTTCTTCCATCATATATATTTCAATTCAAGTTTATAAGCAAATTTATTAGCACCCTATGTCTTAAATAATGACTTATTGATGGTGCCTTGAATTTAGTTTTCTACATGTGTGTATGTTGTCGTGTTTTGTTTGTTGAGTGAAAAGTCTCTCTTTGTGTGATCGATATGAATAGATTGTTTTGTCAAACCAAAATTTATAATAAACTACACAAATGACATTATTGATTTTGAATGTTGTATGCTTGAAAATTTCACTTAAAATGCTAAGGGTTCTATTATTTTATTAAAAAAATCTTTTAAAAACATTAATTTTTATTAATTTAAAAATAAATTTTAATATCTAACTTTTCAAAATGAGTTTTTTTCCTTATAACTAAGTATGAAAAATCTTCTAAGACTTCACTACTTTTGATAAATAGTAATTAGGATAAAGTGTCAATACCTAAATTATAAACACCTCACTTGAAGGGGACCAAGAAAATCAAACATGTAACTACTCAAATTCAAGTGAGATATCTCACATCTAACTTACATCTCCTTCTCCTTAAACTAACCCTTAAAATTACACAAAATTATTTTGATTACTTTAAAAGAAATGTAAACATAAATGACTTTCTTAAAACATAAGCATTTATCTTTGTTTTGCAACCATACTTATTTTTAATTATGTTTCAAAATACATCTTAAGTATATTACAATGAATGTTGCAACCATACTTATTTTTAATTATTTTTCAAAATACATCTCAAGTATATTACAATGAATGTTGTGGTTATAATTTTATGAAAAAACATTACAACTAAATTACATATATGACTACTTTATTTACTATTTTTTATTAATTAAAAAAAAAACACAAATATAATCATAATATTTATATTATTAAATACAATTAAAACAATAATTAAAATTAAACGTCTTAAGAATTTAAACATCACTTTCACATGCGATGCTTCTTTTAATCATATAAAAATCACACTTTGTGTTACATGTACAACAATGCATATAATTGTCGTTCTTTTAACAATATAAAAATCACACTTTTGGCTGGTTGTAGAGTTTTAGTTCTTTGGATTTGCATTAGTTTTTGGACTATCTCTTAAAATTTGAGGTTTTGGATGATAGAAATTTGACAGAAAAGGTCATGTTTTATGATACTTTGTCATTCCATGTACTGTAAAGTTTTTTTTTATTCTTAATAAATAGCATTGAAACTATTTTTACTTTAGAAAAAAAATATAAAAATCACACTTTGCCTTACATATGTTAAGTTGGATTTTATAAAAAAAAATTAAAATCATCACCGTATTTTAATATAGATAAGATATAAAAAATAAAAAATAAATAAAAAAATAAAAAATTATTAATTTAATTTTTTTCAAAGTAGAAGAAGGGGAGAAAGCTTATAACATATGTGATTTATATTGTTTTAAAAAATAAAATAAAATTCAAATAAATTAGGTTAATTATTAAAAATATAATTTAAAAAAAAAAAGTATATAACTGAAAAAAAAACTTATTTAAATTTCATAACAACAAATATTATTTAATGATAAAGTCCAAATTATTGATTTGTTTTTTAACACTTTCCCTTTTCGTCGTGATTGAGGGGAGAAGTGGACTATAATGATAATGATTTTAAAATTATATATATATTTACATGGGAATACTATAGGACACGCTGGGGCAATGAATGATAGACCATCCACCTTAGAGCATCCATTGGTCTTGTCATGAATTGTAGAGGATGTCTAGGAAATGGAGAAGTTGTTCAAAGGTAAAGTTCTAGTAGTAGGTTAAGAAGGAGGTCGAGGAGCTAGAATTAGTCTTAGTCTTAGTCTTAGACGCGTGTTAGGATTATAATTTAATTTACTAACTAATCAATTTTTTATTCTAACAAGGTCTAAACATTTCATTATATTTTCTAGGACATCTAGATTTTAATTGACTAATAATTTAATTACGTGATGTGCCCTTCAAGAAGCACCTCTATGCTCCAAGTAAGTCACTCGCCTTTGACTGGTTTTGGAAGTTTGTCTGACCCTTGGAGTCATCAGTCCATTCAATCGACCTTGTGAGAGACTAAGGACTTATAAGGAATAAGGATTTCACTTCATAATTTAATTACATGATGTGCCCTTCAAGAAGCACCTTCGTGCTCCAAGGGTGCCACTCGCCTTTGACTAGTTTTGGAAGTTTGTCTGACCCTTGTAGTCAACACTCCATTCGATCGACCTTATGAGAGAATAAGGGCTTCTAAGGAATACATATTCTTCCTTATTGTGTGCCCCTTAGAAATCTTCGTGAGCGATTGTCTCTATCCTCCCTCACGAAATTGTGAACCTCTCGAACAAGGTAATCATTAATCTACATTTCAGGTCATGACGAGAGTGCTAGTAGGCTATGACATGGACATTGCCACACCTCTCCTTCAAATTTATGGTTTCTATGCATGCCCGCTTTACTCATTATGTGAGTTGGATTAGCAAGCATCATCAAGCCTACATCCACTGAAAAAAACCATGTCTATAATCCATATACATAAATCATATTGTAATCAATCATATTTCACATGTGCGTAAAATGAAATACTCAAACAAAATGCAATCCACTCACTAACTCAATCCAGACTCCAAGAAAGTCTATTCATGCCATCAACATCCATAACATGTCATGTGTCCTACACACTTAAGAGAAATCATCAATAATATATGTCAATACATATTCATATGAATGTAACAAAAATCACAATACTTCATCATCATCATATATAACTCATAATTGAAATGAAATCATAATGTACCATAATCAGATCACTTGCACACAATTATCCTCAAAGAATAAGTCATTATAAGTGTGATCAGTAGAACGAGATGTTACACATTCATTTTAAACATGGACTTTTACTGAGAATTATTTTATGTGACGGGTTCACAGATTCTTGAACTTGTAGACTCACATGTCTTCTTGGGTGTCATCAAAATGCATGCCCAACTTCCCCAGCCTCCAATATGAACCTATACTTAGAAAAAAATTAAGTGATTTTTCTCGAGTTCGCAGAATCTCGGACTTGTGGACTCATGTCTCTTCTCAGATATCATTAAAATGCACTCCCAACTTTCAGTACCTCCATAATGAACCATAGTTAGAATTTTTTAAGTGATATCGATAAAATATGATACTTAACCAATTTTTGGTTGCTCAACGGACTCGCGGAAAGATATCCAAGCCGTCTGATCATGATTTAATTTTGATCCAATGATCAACACATTTTCTTCATTCTTTACCATCCGATTGTGCTCTTATTTTTATCCAACAAACATCATTGTTCTTTGTTCTTTACTGTTGATTCCTGCAACTAGTATATTTGGATACTTGTCTAGATGATAAATCCATATTAACCCTTGTTCACATCAATGACAATATAACACCATATCCAACACTCCAAAGTGATCAATGGTTGATACTATATCTCACCATCACTTTATATCTAATGGATAAGATATAATTTAACTCACTAATGCCAAATACTTTAGCATTTGACATAAAATAAAATCTATTAATTACAAAAGTACATTCACTTTAATAATCACTTTATTAAATTGAATCTCCTAAGTCTTGAGATTTAATAAGGATGACTTCCACATGTTAGACACGAAATCGATGTGAAAGTACATGTCTGATGATACAAACATCAACACTCCATCTTAGTGAGAAAGGTACTTCTCGAAGAGCCACGTGGAACTGGTTATTCCTCGTACCTTGGCACAATGTTGCACACATCATCCCGCACACTGAGATCCGTCCAACCCTGCTAGTCAATTGCTCCTTTAGCACTAGAAGTCATGGAATCGATGATGCTACATATCAGTACCATGAAGTTTGGAAACTTTTTCAAAGACCTTCTCTCCCTCAATGTGCTCCTAAGAGCCTCTCCTGCTCCTGAGGATCCATCAATGTCATCTCATAAAAAATCGATCTTCTGAAAGAAATGGAAGGGGCTAACTCTCTCTTCCCATCTGAAGGTTGACTCCCCACACTAGAATTTTGTGAATTCTACTCACCCTTCGGAGCCTATCACTCCTCATCCTCTGCGAATGACATCGATCCATGATCCAAGATCCCCTTGGATCCTCTTACAGGTTGGATATGCAACCTGTATACCCTGCCCTCTCTGACACCAATTTTTATTGTTGTGTCGAGGCTAGCTCCCTCTGAATTCATTCTAGAACAAGATTGCATAGCCATTTTTCTCCATAAATGAGACTGAGAGAAAATTAATCCTCAACTCTGAGACATACAACACATCTACCACCTCTAGAAAAACTATTGTTTCCAATCTGAACCTCAATCTCCCAACTTCCTCTACACCACACTTGGCATGAATGTCAAGTTCCACATGTACATATGATTTTATCTCTGACCAATTGGTGAATAACTCATGCGTCCCTATCATGTGACGAGAAGCCCCACTATCCATGAACCAGACACTACAAAATTTGTGCAAGAAAGGAAAGAGATTAACGAGAACTCCTTCTCGAACTTCTCAACAAAATCCTTGACTTCAACTTCTACAGATGTTTCTACATGTTGAGACTTATTCTTCCCTTTATTATTGTTCATACACTATGAAGCATAGTTGCAACTCTTGTGGCACGTAAAGAATTTCACTTTGCTCAGATCCTTCTTCTTAGCCCATGAAGTTTAATTTCCACTTGTATTCCCCATGCTCATTCTTCTCTGACTGGAAAGGGCCAGATTCTCATCATCAACAACATGTTGTTCTTCTATTGATTCCTCCCAAATATTCTCATGGATGAAATCATCCCATAGTCTGTCAAAATTTGGAAGTTTCTCCCATGAAATGATTCCCTTGATGAATGGGGCCCATGAATTATAAAAAACATTTAGTATCGTCCTCACCAAATCCTCATATCACGCGAATTCCCCAAAACTTTCTCACTGATCACATACCTAAGTGATCTTGGTGAGATAACTAGTCACCATATCTAATTTGGTCATCTTGGTGTCTTTGAGCTTCTCCCTCAACATCATCTTATTGTTTGTACTTCTACTTTGAAAAAAGGTTCATTAGAGCTACAAACCTCTCCCTAGTTGACTTCTTCTCAGATATGTGATGGATCAAATGACCCTTCACTGCATATGAGGTGACCCTCTTGGCTTTCACGTCCTTCAACTCATGGGTGACCAGGTCCTTTCACTAGTAGAATTTGGAAAATAAATGACTATGTGACTAAAACCTTTAGTCGCGACAACAAAAAATGACTAAATTATACTATTTTTTTGGAACACGTGTATAAATGTCTAAATAAATGACCAATTTGATTGTCAAGTAAAAAATAATTAGTCACACACATCAAAATGACTAAATAAATGACTAATTTGATTGTCGGGTAAAAAACACAACTAAATAAATATTAGTCACACAAATCAAAATGACTAAAGACTCATATGGGCTAAAGAATATTAAAGCTATTGTGTTTTTTTCACCATAACTATAAACTTTGTGCTTAGGCATAATCATATCAAAAAATTGTATATAATATTAAATAGAAGAAATGAAAATAATTAACCCTAGTACTAGCCATTTCATCCAAAAATTCTGAACGATGAGCAACCTCTTTCACGTATTCCTCTTCCTCCTCACCTTGTCATCTAGAATGAAGATATGCTAATTAATCAAAACATGTTTAACCCCTTGCGAGACATCTCACTTATACAAGCGACTATTTTCATGTGGTTGGGGCCATGTGCATTAAGTCCTAGGTAAATTTGGAATAATATTAGATGCCCCCATGACCTCTTAGCCAAATGGGTCTTTCAAGAGTGTTGTACACCAACTACAAATATACATTGTTAATTCTTCCAGAATAAGAGGGCCTTGCTTGCAACATAATAATATTAAACATAGGCTAAGATTTTTGTTTTAACCAAAACATAGGCTAAGAAATTAACCTAGTGGTACATAACATGATATTGGAGGGAGACATGACCTAGGTTAGTGGTACATAACATATTGGGATACATGACCTAGGTTCACTCATGGAAACATATGTTATTTTTCTATGCAGACACAAAGTACCACAACCATAATCCGATACATTAATTTGATATCATTTGTAAAAATCCTTGAAATTCATGAATATGCAGATTGGCGTGGAGTGGGAAAATATGGTCAGGATCAGTTGTAATTCAATGAGGCGAGCTATTGTTTGTGTGAGTGGGGAGTGTGCATGGAGTGGTGCAATGCATAGGCATGCAAGTTTAGGGTTTCAATGGTAGAGGACTAGTTATGGTTGAACCGTTTGTGACTCGTAGGTTGAGGGTGTATGTTACAAATTATTTTGGTCACCCTGGTGATGATTCTACAAGCATGTGTTTAGGCTCTCAAAATGATCTTTTGCCTGAGAAAAGTAATTGCTTTCTTCCTCTACAAAACTGATTTTTTGGAAGAACGTCATAGGCTGCATATAGTACACAGTGCGGAAATCATTGATTTTCGCAGGCTTCTCTATAGTTGGCTCGCAGGGTTTCTACGAGCTGCTATATAGGCAGGGTACGGTGGCACTTGAAAGCTAAAAGAAGAAAGAAGTTCATGAAGTTTCTAGGAGGAGAATATTCTAGAATGAGAGGTGGCATCCGTATGGTTGTGATCCTACTGGCTTCTCTGATTTGATGGGATCATCCTCATCCCTTTAACCACTTCTCCTTCTCCTATATAATGATGGGTCTCTCATAGAAAAGATTAAGAAGAAAGATCAAGCAAAGAATTGTTGGAAGAATAGGCTGAAGACTGTGTGAAGAATCTTGTCTCAATTGATACTTGAGGTTTCCATTTGTCCATCAAGCATTTGTGGATCATATTCATGAAAATTTCGGAGCAAATGTATGTGTGTGCTGGAACAAAGGACCACTAAAAGGGAACTTGCGACATCAAGGCAATTTGGTTGTATCTTCCACTTTTACTTAATATAATACGGTGACATGTTTCTTTCCCATAAAATCATTATCATTTTATTACATGACTCCTTGATCACATATTTAGGTTTCCATTGAATCTACTATTGTTGCTTTCACTTTGGTTGGCTTGTGTCATTGCAGATCTGATTTCACAAGAGCACCAGAGCGAAGCAAGGACAACAAAGATATAAGGAAGCAATATTCAAAGGTATGTTATCCATTCCTTCTTTGGTAGTAAACTCAATGATTGTAACTTAGGGAAAGAGTCATGTCTCGTCCTGTTTTGTTCTAGATTCAGGTGGATATAGGGAGATTAGTTTATGTCTGCATTCACCGATTTATCCTATAACAGTGTATCCCTTAGGTGTGTTTCCTCTGTGTTTTTCGTTTGCATTTGTGTTTCCTCTGTTTGGAGCTCATGAGGTGGGGTTTTAGTAGAAGGCCTAAGGAATATTGGAGGCCTTGAGGTGGGGTTTTAGTTTGTGGGCCTGAGAAATATTGGAGCCCGTGAGGTTTATTTGGGGATTTTATAGTCTAGACCCGACCAAAGGAGGGGGTTTACTATTAATTGAAAATTGGATCTTGAATTAGAATAGAGGAGGGGGTTTAATGTTAATTGAGAACTAGAGGATGGGGTTTACTACTAATTGACAAACACTATTTTTAGGTTAAATATTGGAGCATTATTGGAGCTTGAATGTGTATATAAGATGTTTACATGACTGATAAAAATAAGGTGGAGAGAAATTGGAGACTACTCAAAAGGTGAAATAGGATTTCAGAGTTGAAAAGGTATTCATTGAAGTCACATGTACAATTAGTGTGTTTATTTTGGTTTGATTTAGGAGTGTTGGTTTCTAATTAGGAACTAGTTGTTATAAGCTAGTGTATTTGCAGTTTTTTTGTATATTTATGCAACAATACACATGGACTGCTAGGTCCCTCCATCAGCTTGACCTACATGGCCATACAAACCTTGACACTATTATATCTGCAACAATTTTATTTATGTGTTTTTGCTTGGCTCCCAGAGCTAGAATAAATATGCTTAGAGTAACGAGTCTATGGATTCACATGGAGATTCTTTAGGAGAGGGAAATAGAAAGAATATTTTGGGTCAAGCTACAGGTACTTTGGTAATTCCAACCATGTTTTTCTCTTACCTCCTTCATCCAGGTCCAAATCATGGCATGTGAAGGAATGTGACTAGTAAAGCACCCTAATAGTGTGTGCTCTGAGTGGTGACAAATAATTTCATATTCAAAAACAAAATTGTCAATGGGTACTATTGATGATTGAAAACGTCAACAAAGTTTCCCCTGCAAAGTATTGCTAAATCCTATTATTATAAAAAAACTAATTAATACTAGTAGGTGGGACCCCCTTGAACTATTGAAGATCAAATCTGCTCATTTTGATATTGTGATGATGTGCGACACGGTTTACATGGTTGACGAGATATTGTAGTCGTTGGTATGAGTTGAGCCTTGGAAATATTGATTCCTTATGTTTTACAACCTATATATGATTGTTATATGTTTTGATTACGCTTGCACAACAAACATGTTAGTAAAAATACATGAAGGGCAGTTTTGAGAAAGACACAATACTACAACAAATGCAAAAGTAAAGGACCCAATTCTGCAGTTTTACTATACTACATGCATAAATGACTTAATGGTTATGGTTAAATTCTAGATAGCAATATGATAGTATACAATTTAATTGAGTTATAATGGGAATATGAATATGGGAGGCGCTTTTGACAAGTGAATGGAATTTAATGGCCAGGCGTTTTTAATTGGGTTATATAAGTCTTTACACATAGTGATTAGGCTATGGTTCAGTTTGATTGCACTATTTGTGATAACTCTATACATGAATTCTTGGATTGTATAGTTGACATACAATATGGGTCAGCTAGAAATTGGATATATGATGTGGATGGCGCAATTAGCAAGAAATTGATGTAGATTCCAATGCGGATTTTAAATTAATGGTTTTAATGAAGGGCTTGTTGGCATGTACTAATGAGTTAATGTATTGTGGGTGGAGGCAATGTGCATTTACTGCATGTCACCTTTACTCCTTCGATGGCCACCACCCAAATCGGGCTATTGTTCATTCGTGTTGTTGCGTTTTTTCTCCGAAATTTTAGCAAGGAGGAACTGCTCAACTGGCTCTCGTTTTAAGGAATTTGATTAACAAGCATGTTTTTTTTGGCCATTCTTGACTTCGCTCTAGTTATGAAATGATTATTGGCTTAGGTGTATGCGTTTTTGTTTTTACTGAGTGGTGCAACTAAGTAAAATTTTGGTTCTTGAATGAAAAATGGATGGTTCCCCCAGTGATATTTTTGAATTTGTAGAGGTTATCGGTCTTCCTAGTGATAGCTCTCTGTTACTACTACTAGTTTAGTTGGAGTTTTTGTTTGTGTCTTGGGTGAAAACTATCTTCATGCACTGCTACTATACCCAATCTCTGGCTTCCTGGGTTTAATGGTCGAAGGTCTTCTGTGTCATTATGTTGTGTTTCACCTTTGGCATTGGTCGTGCCATCGTTGAGGGTCACGAAATGAGTGTTTTGTTCTTAATTCATCCCTATCTCCACCTCAGTACTGTGGTAGCCCTCCCGCCTTGGGACTTGTTATCTATCCACAAATAATTCATTTTTTCCTTTGTGTATGCACTATTGGTATTAGGGTTTTTGACCATTGAAGGAAGTTGGCTCTAGATTTCTTGTGTTAGTCATAGTATGGACCTTTAACTCCACAGGTCCGAGGGTTGACATGGAAAACCAGCCTGTCCTGCTGGGTTTACCTCTTGATTGTTGGATAGTTGTATATTGCCAACCACCTTGAGTACAAACCCGTCCAGTTGGCTACATGGCAGTCGTGTTGGTTTGGCATTCAGCTACTGCCTCTGTATAACGATGGTAAACCCCATTTGTTGTTGGCACAACTCAAGTTACACAGTCTCCCTCCTTATGGTAATACCTCAGTATTGTTACTGGAAAGTGGCCCTGCCCCGATTCAATTGGATGCATGGGTACGCATAGCTACCACAACTTGTTCGGTTGTTTGATTTTCTACAATAGTGGCAAATTGTTTAGAAGATACATGATCACTAGTTTTTTGTGCTAATATTTATTTGAATGCTTAGCTATCAGTGGTAAAAATGATTGACTTTTCTCATGTCATGTTGTGTGGTTGAAAAATGGTTAATGGTCATGGTAACTGTAGTTTTCTTGGGGAGCAAATGGTTATTGAATCAGACGACTGTAGAAATTTTATCCACTCTATCCTTATGATTGTTCGATTGTATAAATCTGAGTCTGCACAACATAGTTGGTTATAGTTGGACAAAATCAGAGTCATACTATGTGCTTGATTTGTTAAATGGAGATATTGCATCATAGCGTTTGATGACTATGCACTGTGTATAATATGGATATCTTGGTTTCTCACACTCAGGGATACCACGGAGTGTTGAGCATGTTTTGTTGCAACCGATCATTTGTTAAGAATTGTGTTGATGCCCAGTCATGTTAAATGGATGGTCCAGCTTTCAAAATCACATGGAATTGAGCTTGCAGAGTGATGGAGTTACACTTGCATGTTTTAATTATTCGGCGCGTAGCTCATGTTGGAATGGTGACTATTGATTGTAAATTGTCATTTTAGACATGGCATTTTGGTTTGATTATTTTGGTTACTGCATATATATGTTAATGAATATCCTTTCATTTTGATGGGCTCTACTACCGTAATAGTGACTTCATGATTGTTTTGGAAACATGGCTTTGAGTATAGTTGTGGATTGAAGAAATTCATGAGCAATGGTTGATCTTGATAGTTACAGATTGGAAGGGTATTATTTGTAAATTGTTATAAGATGCAGAGTGTGTGAAGGGAAAGGAAAAAAAACCCTTACAAATTATGCGGAATATCTATTGTTTTTTGATGACCCTATGTTGGATATTTTGGACAGTGAGTTAGTTAAATACACAGGAATTGTTATTCGGTCATGATGATTGTTGGTTGGTGCATCTAGTCTTACTGTAGAATTTTTTGTAGATCACTTGATTAATTTCATGAACAATAATTGTTATCTTCCCCTCCCATTATCTCATTTTCCGTTAATTACAAATCCTATCACCTTCCCATTTCATTTTTGCACCCCCTGTTTGAGATTGATTACAGTCAAGGAAATTTCGGTGTTAAATTGGATGAAAGTGGCAGTGTCTTGTGTGGATTGCAGTGATGTTTTATTGCTTTTCTTTACAGTTGATTGTTGTTGTCTTTAAGCAGTGACCATGTCTTCTCCCCTTTCATTATATCATATTTTCTCTCAATACAAACCTCTCACATGTCCCATGACCCTTTTTCATTTCCATGCTCATTGATTAACAATAAACAATTTATATGGATTAGATTGCAAGAGCCTGATACATTCTAAGCCAAGTCTATTTCATATTTTAAAGATTTCTCATGTATGGTTATTTAAAAGACTATTTGCTAATCGATTACACATGCAGGATGCATTTTTTCAGTCGAGGAAGACATGGGCGAGGAAACAAAGGTAGAGGTAATTAGAACTGAGGCAGAAGAAGGCCCAGGTTCTCCATACATTTTGATGTTGATTCAGAAGACCTTGGCCAGTTGTTTCATGCCGGATTTTTTAACTGGATTGGGCAGGGAATAGTCAAACCTAGGCCTGAAAGGCCTCCTTTCCAAGCCCCACAAGCCCCCAGTATCCATGTACCTCCTCATGTATCCTTACAACCAGAGGTCCCAGAAAATGATGGATGGAAGGAGATTGTCCACCCGACAATCTCCCAACATCGTGGCTGGCCCAACTTGTCCTTGCTTCTCCTCCGCCTTTGAACCCCATTGTCCAGACTGTCCCTGACCACTCGCCAATTCAATCCCCCCATGCTACCAAGAGATTAAAAATTGAAGCCCACCATGCACTTGATAAAGGAAAATTCGATGCTACCCCTTCCTCACTCTCCAATGGCTCCAACAAATCCGTGTCTTCCCGGATGCATTTGAGGGATGATTGTTCCCACGTGATTAGCAAGATTAAGCCTAAAGGCTCTACACAACCAAAGGAAAATTTAGGAAAATCAAGAGGTGACAACAACAACCAAGGAAGGGTTGCATCACAAACTGGGAAATATGGTTTTTGAGTTTTATGGGATTATTGTTTTATGACAATTGACTTCATGGATCTTTGGACATCATGTTTTATTTTGGATATATGAGTATTATTTTTGAAATAATTTCAATTTTCATGAACTAAAATTGCCAAAAGTAAATACGTGGATGGGATACACAAGGAGATGTGTTTTACTTAACTAATGGTTATGTTATGATTGCTATGATTGTTATGAACTAAAGGGAGTCACAAGGGGTCCCACCTACTAGTTATTATTTATTTATGACCGCTATTATAATTATTACTTTTCCACTAACTAAAGTTAGTTGATCTTTTTAATTAACTTAACTAATGAGTTGGTGTAACTACTTCAACCAATTCTAACTTGTTAAAAGCAAAAGGAAAGGGAGGAACAAAGGAGAGGATAGAAGCAGAAGCATGCTAAGGTTTTCTCTTTGAGTTTATGTTGAGATAGTTCAGTTTTTCGTTCATTCATACATTCATCATAGCCTAATTCTCTTTTGTGATAGCAGGGTCTTATTGTAGTAAACGCTATTCAGGGCTGAATCAAATCATTCAGACACTTGTTTTTCAGAGGTGTTGATCTATCTTTGATAGTTTGTGTAGACTTGTCTGTTTATGAATTAATTTTCCTGACTGATAAAGGTTATTGTGTAGAGTCAAGTGGGAAACAATCTATGGCAAGTTGGTCCAGCTTTTAGGTTCATTTTTGGTTTTTTGTCGGAGGTCCTTTTGTATGTTCCATCGGGGATGTCTAAGTTTGAATTTGGTCCAAGATTTTTGTATGAGGTTTTGTAAATAAAATGACTCTTTGGTGAATTGGAATGAAATAAAGGATTGCTTTATGTCTCAACTGTCTTGATTATCATCTTGGTGTCTTTACTTTTGTTCTTACATTTATTTCAGCAACTATTATATTCAGAAAATTACATAAAAAGTAAATTTTCAGCAAGCTTTTTGTTGATAAAAGACTATCCTAAGCACTCGTAATTAATACTTGTGAGTTAGGATGTTATTTTTGTTGGATATAAACATAGGGTGATATTCCCGTCTACTTTGCTTTAGCCAAGTAAAGTTTGAAAATGCTTGAGTAAGATCAATTCATATATTTTCCTCAACAGGTACAACATCATTATCTTATGGTAAACTCCAGGGATGAATTTGTGTGGTATTGTTCACCTGGTTGGATGAGATGGAATTACTATAAATGATTGGAAGTGGAATTTGGATTGAATGATTTGCATTTGGGCCCTGATTGTGCCATTAAGGGTTTTGAAATGCCCTATAGTGGTAATCAAAACCAATAATGGTCAGCATTGGATAGTTAAATCAAAGGAGATAGGAAGTAAATGTGACAGGAAATGCATGCACATTAGTTGTGGTGTGTCTATATTTCAGATTCTGGAGTTTGGACGACAATATTCACGGTTGTTTAAACTTTGTACTCATTGTTTGTCACATATCTATATTTCTCATCAATTACATCCCAAGATAATTCTTCACGGTTTCAGAGCATTAATTTAATAGGCCATTCAGAAATTATAGAGTTCATCTTAGTTCATCATCATCAAATTGAAAAAAAATCATTAAAGGAGTAAAAATCAATTCATTTTTGTTAGCATCAGAATGCAAATATTTCCTTGGAGAACAAAATCTCCTTATCAAATTTGCACCTTCTTTTCTCTATTGTAGTGATACAACTAACGAGATGATGGAAATATAACCTGTCTTCATTTTGGAATTTTTGACATATGTGCAATTTAGGTCCAACGAGGATAATATCTTTTGCTACTATAATTCAATCCTAACTCTATGCAAGTTTGTTTAACAATGTTTAGTTTATTGTTGTCTTATCTTGTGTTAAGGGGAGAAAATTACCAGGAGAATCTAGGAGCAGATGAGCATGGTATTAGCCATACTTAATTGCAAGATATTACCTCTTTTTCTCATTGAAGGCTATATAAATGCTTCTAGATTACATATAGGAAAGCTTCCTGGAAATGGCAAGAAGGCATTTTTGAAATTTTTCCTGGCTCTAGATTAATAGCCTTAGGTGAAAACCTTTGATATGATTAATGAGGAAACATGAATATCATTCTTGAACTTAGAATTAAATCATAAAAAATATTTTTCTCAATATACTACTTATGGTCAATGCCAATTGACTGTCTACTTACACATGTATTCATATGATCCACAATGAAATTCATCTATCTACTCACAACAATTGTTGAATCTCACAATCATGACATCTTCCTATATTGAAATTAGGGAGGCATTATGATCCTTGTACCTTTTCCAGTTACCCTATTTGCATTTGATCCTCTTGTTTCTGTGGTAGTTACAAATAAAAAGAACTGGCACCTTTTCTCTATTCCACTGATTCAATTAATGAGAAAAGGAAAACTTGATGTGTCTTCATTTTGGAAGTTTTGACATATGTCCAATTTAGGTCCAACAAGGTTGATATTGTTTTCTACTATAGTTCCAAGTCTAGCTCTATACAAGTTTGTTTAACCATGTTTAGTATATTATTGTCTTAACTTGCATCAAGGAGAGCAAATTACTGGGAGGATCTAGTAGCAGATGAACAAGGTATTAGCAAAGGATTAATTACAAGATATTGCTTCTTTTTCTTGTTGAAGGCCATATAAATGCTTCTAGATTCCAAATAGGAAAGATTCCTAAAAATGATAAGAAGGCAAGAAGAGCCAACATGCTTGCTTTGGTGCCCACTGCAAGAGAGTAGTTCTTTTCTTAAAATGCCCTTTCTAGTATGATATGGAATGACTAAGTCATATTTTTTAGTTTGCAATTGAAACAAGTGTAACATGGTAGCATCTCCATGAAAGGTTTCCTTGCAATTTCTTTTTTGTAAGGAGATGCATGTTAAATGTGTGTTTTCCTATATGTTATTTCTTGCTTGTATAATCATCCATTTGTCCTCAAATATGACCCATTTCCAGTCAAGGAGGGGCATAAAGAGTAAGGAATACTCAACTTCCATCCTTTCTAAAAATCATTGGGCTACCTTACAACCCCATAATACATGTTAAATTATATTAGGATTCTGGCATATCAAACAACAACGATACTTAAAGTCAGAGTGATGAAGCATCTCTTTGATTAAATTCTAACATCATTTTATGGTCCACCTAGGCTTTGGTGAAAAAGGGAAAATAAAGGAGATAACATCCTCAGCAAAATTCGAGGACAAAGAAGAGGAAGAAGAGTAGCAGTTGGCTGTCGAAGCTTGAGAGTTTTCCCAAATGTTCCAGGATGAGTACACTCTGTACCAAGGTAGGATGGTATATAGATAGTGGGGAAGCAAGTCACATGACATGTGAAAGAATTTCTCTTCAAGAGTCCACAAGTCAAGATTCAAGATTTGTAAAGTGCGGTGTGCATTCTAGCATGTTGGCTATTCAAGGAAAATGAGTAGTATCACTACAAATAGAATCAGACAGGATTCTCAGGATACTAGAGGTAATTTATTTACCAAGATTGAGAGTTAGTTTACTCTCAATCTTAGCCTTAGAGCATCATGGCTATGGGGTAATTTTTTTTGGTTGTGGTGTACACGCCTGTTTAGTTAGAGACCAAACACTAGGACCACCCATGATGATAGGTAAAAGTGAGAATGTCCTATATAAGTTATGGGGGAGACCTATTTACAAACTAACAGAGGATAATAATTGTTGATGTTTGAACAACATCAGGAATACA
The DNA here is from genome assembly GCA_009831015.1 of Picea engelmannii. Classification (NCBI taxonomy): domain Eukaryota; kingdom Viridiplantae; phylum Streptophyta; class Pinopsida; order Pinales; family Pinaceae; genus Picea; species Picea engelmannii. The sequence goes on along the minus strand of ML813364.1, from coordinate 171,044 downwards.
TTCTTCCACACACACATATATAATATCATATAATATATGACATGATATTTATAATACAAATTATATATATATAATAAATATGTAGTTATTTATTATCCAAGGGACACATCCTTTCATGGATGGTCATCATATGTTCTATATATATGGAACAATCATCATTGTAATAATATATTCACATACAATATCATCTCATATAGAAAATTCAACATGGTATCATAACAGGGCCGAGCTTAACTCCCTCAAAGGAGGGCCCAGGAAAATAAGAGAGATAGCTTGGCATGGTCCCTCTTAAGAGGGAGTGACTAGGTACATATGCATTACTAGGTAGTGTATGTCATGGAGACATGTTATAGCTATTTGAGAGCTACCCATAGGCCTTGGATGCATTGGTTGTGAAGTCACAAGGGTGCATGTGATGAGGTACAAATGCATTGCGGGGTAGTGGATGTCCTTGGGACATGTTGTAGCTATTTGAGAGCTACCCAAAGGCCTTGGAAGAATTGATTGTGAATTCACAGGGGTGCACATGATGAGGTACAAATGCATTGCGAGGTAGTGGATTTCATGGTGACATGTTGAAGCTATTTGAGAGCTACCCACAGGCCTTGGATGTATTTGTTGTGAAATCATGTTGTACTATGAATATCTGATGAGTCTAGAGTGAAGTTAGTATACTTTAGGGACAAGTTTTGGCATGATGAAGAATGTCTCCCTCAATGAGAGGGAGTGTTGATGTTTGAACAACATTGAGAATACATTCTTCCATATATATATATATAATATGTAGTTATTTATTATCCAAGGGATGCATCCTTTCATGGATGGTCACCATATGTTCTATATATATGGAGCACTCATCATTGTAATAATATATTCACATACATTATCATATCATATAGAAAATTCAACAATAATGAGACTACTAAGCCATGGGTGAGAGAACAAGAAGTTATTCTCAGTAGACCCACGTGGTGGGAATGGACTAAATTGGAGGACTGGGGATACGCAGGTAATCCTAATGCAGGTGTTACGAAAAAAAATCACTCTATGGCATGGGGTAAACCAAAACAGATGGAAATGACTGCAGAAATCAACTCTAATCTCAAGTATGCTATATGAAAAAATATGCTAACAAGATAAAATAAAGAGCCTACCTCGTCCAGATGTTCAATGAAGTCCATCGTTGAGCACTTGACTCAAAGAAATACACCCGCAACTTGTCCTCAACAACCAAGATACAAAAACATATATGCCCATCAAACTTGTCCTTGTCCATCAATATCCATAACAAATATGCCCATGGAATAACAATTCAAATATTTGCAAGACATTAATTTGACGAGAAAATAGTATTCCTATTAAAATATAATCAACAAAAGTGAAGAGAGACAATTAGGTTCTCCATAAAATAGGGAAGAGCTTGGGGGATGAACAATGTGTTCGGACTTAAAAGGACAAAGGGATTCATGCTTAATATGAAGTGAATAATTTCTCTAGAGTAACTTTGCTCTCAAAGTTGAATTCTTCTCCTCTTCTCCAGAGCTTGCATATGTCCCATTTGTAGATTTCAAATGGAACTGAAGGGACAAGTCAAAACATTTCCAGTATGTGGAAGGACAAGGATCATGGATCTCATGATGTGACATGGAAACCCGACACAATTTTTTAATTTTGGGCACAAAACCCGATGTACATGGGTTGTAATGGTGCAACCTGTGTATATGCATGTTGTATAGTTGTTAGGGCACATATATGTGCAAAAATACAATTTTTAGCTCTAGGAACTGCAAAAAGGGACTTCAAGTCTGCATAGGGAAATGGAAAAGGCCTTCTGAGGAAGTTGCATGGGGTGAGGAAAATCTTGCTATAAAAGAGTCCCCCTAATGTGTGAGGTCAGAGGAGTATCTGTGATGGTCGAAATACATTATAATTCCCAGAAGTGGAGTAATGGAGACCTGGTTGGACGAACTAGTTTCTCATAAGAATATCACCATCCATAATAGATTTGTACACATGGCTGCTAATCTAAATTACTGATGCATCCCCCCTCCCCTCCTAGGGGCTCTATGACCTCCCAGTCAAGGATCATTCTAAATACTGAGTCAGATCGACTCTTCGGACTCCTTCTTGAACCCAAATCAAATTATACAAGCCCCCTTTTCTCCTGAGGCGCGGGATCTGTGGAACTCACATGCCCTTTCCTTAGCGTTGTTCAAATCTCAACGCCAATGGGCACTAACTCTTCTGGCTAAGACCCTTCCTTTCATGTGATCATGGACTACAACCATGGGCCAGCTCCCTTCGTGACTCCATGCTTCAGAACTTTTGCAAGCTTCTTGCTCCCTTTTTCCCAATCCCCCAATCGACGAATTATCTAGGACCAGATCCACAGTCCACACTCTCCTTTTATGTGACCTCGAGCTATGACCCGGGGCTTAATCTCCTGGGTGCTCCGCAACTTCATGCTTCGCGTTATCTGCACTCTTATCTTCACTTTTTTCTCGAAGTTTCAATACGTGAAATCCTCAGATCAGATCAACGGTTCTCAATGATCCATAACCAACGACTCGGATCTTCTTCACGCTTCACGATATTTGCTAACTGATCTATGTAGTTCTTCTAATTCACGATTTTGTGAATCTTCTTATTTGTTGCCACATATCCATCCTTCGATCGACAACTGAGATTCCTTTGTAACTTCAAACTCCGCGAGTTTTCACTTCTCCTAACTCTGGCTTTCCCAATTAGCAAATTAGCGAAGCGCTGATCTAACGCCACGTGTATTATGTAATATGCAGGAAAAATTGTTTTTGTATTATCCTGAATGTCTATACAAATGTTTACAAAGGCTGGACTGCAACAGAGTCTCATCATTCTCTCCTCTCTTTTTCTCCTAGATTCCTTACCTACCTATCTGTTCCAATGAATTTGGATAAAAATATATTTTACAAAAAGAGGGGCTCCTCGAGCCTTCCCTCCAACTACCTACTCTCATTAATTACATTGAATTGCATTCAATGGCCATCTAGTTTGAATCGTATCTAGATCTTCATAATCATGTCAACCATTAAAGGTGACATCATCTCCTTCATACACAAATTCATCGATTTGTCTCTTCCAGCCTTACAACGTTTAATTACACTTAATACAAATTGAAATTTAAAATGAGGGAAAAACGAGAGGATTGGTGCCTCACCCCTCATTGAATGTGCTTTGATGTGCTGGAATGTTGTCACATTGTTGAGCTGGAGCGATGCTTCTGAATCATACTCCACTGCTGGGAAAATCATGAGCTCATGCTCATGAAATCCTCTGTCTCTGTGTTGAAATCCCCTTGGATCCAAAACTCTCCTTTGGAGTTGTTCTCCTACTCCCCTGCGTTGTTGTTGTTGTTTCTTCGCTGCTGCTCTTGCAGACATCCTTCTTCTCATCTTTTTCTTGTTGGTAGTTTCTTGTGTTGACCTCAACATCAACTTTCTGATCTCCTCAATCACCTCATCCAGTTCCTTTGTTGGTTGGATCTTGTTTTTCATCTTGCTATGTTGCATTTCCTCCTTGTCAATGGGTATATTAACTCAATCCCCAATGTTGTTTTCTTCTCTTGTGGAATTAGCTTGCCACCCTGTTGCAGACTCCAATTCTACAGTCTCCTCACTGATTTGTTGCTCAACTTCATCCTCTGACATATTGGCTTTTGTCAGTTCCTCTTATGTTGGTTCAAATCCAACTTCCTCCAGCTACTTCCCAGGCTGGTATGCTCCTCCATATGTCTCCAACTTGATCTTTTGGATTTGTTGGCTTTGCATTATAACCCTTCTCTCTAGGGTTACCAATTCTTCATACAGATCATCAAAGTATGTTATTTTTGCTTCCTCTTCTGTTGCAGACTCACGTGTTGCAGTCATCTCCTGTCCAGCTTCTTGGATAAAACATTCAAGCAATTATATTGAATTCTCTTCTCCTTCTACTAGGGAAAACATCAGTGTATTCTCCTTCTCCTCCTCATATTTGACAATATCTTCTAGTTGTCCTTCTGTTATTGCACCTGCAACACACGCCTTGGCCTCAACTGGGCTGCTTGGTAGGAATATCTCAATTCCCCCAATGATCAGAATACATTTCTAGTCCTCCTTTGTCAACACTCCTTATTGATCCAAACTCACCTCTGTGTTCATTTCTTCCCCCTTCTTGAAATATGGGATTTCTCTTCTGCCCTCTTGGCAGTCTATGAGATCGACTGATCTCATCTCATTTCCCACCTAGAAATCTGAACTTTCAGTACTGCCCATCTAGCAGTATATGAGATCTTCAACTGATCTCTTTCCGTTTCCCACATGGCAACTTGAAAGTCCATCTCTGCCCACCTGGTAGTTTATGATATCCCCTGATCTCTCTTCCTCATCATTGAGGGTTCTCCCAATTTCTGGTTCACAAATGTAAACCATCTCCTATTCTGTGTCATTGAGGTTTTCAACATGCCTCAGCCACCTCCTTACTACCTGTTGTTTTTTTCTGGCTAACAACTTCTGAACATGAAATTTTACTTTCCTCTTCAAAGGCCATTCATATGTCCAGTGTACCTTCACTTCTTACTGCATCTTCAGTGTCAATTGTTCCATTCTTTCTCTTATATCAATGAGCTCCAGATCTATATATGGATTGATTTTCTTCTTGTGGTCTTCTCTCCGACCACGTCCATGGCCTTTAGTAGCCATTTTCACCCTCTACCTACCCTACTGGTAAATTTGTTGTTCAATCTGCAACTGAGAGCATCTCCAGCTTCTCCCACGGCTCACCTGGTTGTTTGTTGACTACTGCAGACTTACAACAATCCTTCACACAGAGCATCAATACTCTGTCTCTTTCTTCACCTATTATCTACAGGAAAACTTTAACTTCTGATACCATTTGATGTTATCAGATTATCTCCTTTCATCTCCTCATCTTTGCATGTTGTCTGCAAACAAAAAATATTCTCTGATACCACTTGATGCAGCCCCCCTCCCCTCTTGGGGGTTCTATGACCTCTCATTCAAGGATCATTCTAAATAACGAGTATATCGACTCTTCGGGCTCCTAATTGAACCCAAATCAAATTATACAGGCCCCCTTTTCTCCTAAGGTGCAAAACTTATGGAACCCACGGGCCCTTTCCTTAACATTGTTCAAATATTAATGCCAATGGGTGCTATCTATTTTGTCTAAGCCCCTTCCTTTCACGTGACCACAGACTACGACCATGGGCCATCTCCCTTCACAACTCTACACTTCAGAACTTTTTTGAGCTGCTTGCTCCCCTTTTCTTGATCCCCGAATTAGTGAATTCTCTAGGACCAAATACACAATCCACACTCTCCTTTTATGTGACGTCGGGCTATGACCCGGGGCTTAATATCATGGGCACTCCCCAACTTCATGCTTCACATTGTCTTCACTCTGCTCTTCATGATTTTCCTGAAGTCCGAATACATGAAATCCTCAGATCAGATCAACGGTTCTCAATGTTCCATAGTCAACAACTGAGATCTTATATGTGCTTCATGATATTTGTTAACTGCTCGATGCAGTTCTTTCGATTTGCGATTCTATGAATTTTCTTATCTGCTGCCATGTATCTATCCTTCAATCGATGGCTAGGATTCCTTTGTGACTTCGAACTTCGCAATTTTTCACTTCTCCTACCTCTGGCTTTCTCGATTAGTGAATCAGCGAAGTGATGATCTAATGCCACATGTCCTTCCTATGCCAAAGACTAGGATCAACTACACTCTTCGGAATTCAAGAGTTTCGCCTTCTGCTCTTAGCAAAATTCCCAGGTCTCTATCTCTCAGATCTTTCGATCTGCTGCCACCTATCAACCTTGAAAATGGACGGTCCTGGCTGCTTCAGATTTTCGAGACTTCACAAGACCGCTCTCATGTGCACTTAAAATGGTTTAAGTCTTGTGCACTTACCTTTAGATCCAACGCTTGTTGATCCATGCGCTCAGATCTAACGACTGAGATCTGTTCTCCTCCTACGCATGCTCCTCTGAGTGTCTGGACATGGAATCCAACAGTCCAAATCTCCTCTCTGCAGCTCAATTCCACAGTTTTTGTCATTCCTCCTCCTAAGTTTTGGATTTCTCAAATATCTAAGGGACTCTACCCTTATGCGTCTTTCAAAATACCTTTGTGTGCCCTCCTGGCATGTTCTGTGCTCATCCTCCTGAGCTTGACAATGAAATTCAATATTGATCCTAGCGCACACTTGTGCTCCACGTGAAAACTTGCACTGTCTCCCCCAAGCTGAGAAATCAGTCAACCTTACAAGGGGTTCGGTCCTCTGCTTCCTTAGAAGAACTCTGGTGCCCTCCTAGCACACTTTGTGCTCGACCTTTTGATCTTGTAAAGTCAAACTACTTTACATCTCGCGCACTCTTTGCGCTCAACGAAGACTCTCAAACAAATTTCTGCAACACTTGTTTAAGTGTTGCCCTGGTGCACTCCTTGCACAGGTCTTCCTCCTGTTCCCTGAACTCTTTCAGGTTCACTGATGCATCTCCTGCATCGGCTCAATGCACTCTTGCAGAGCTCTACAAAATCTTTAGCAATTATGTCTCTCTATGCCTCCTCTACACAACCTTCCCTCTAGAGTATTCAATAACTCTGAGGCTCCTTGAGTCTGTGCATTCTTTTGGTGTTCCCTCCTAGCACGTTCTTCTCTAACTCAAAAGAGTTCAGATGTGCACTCCTTTCTCTGGCTATAGAGTTTATGATACTCTGTTGTGTGCTCCTTGCACAGCCTAAAGAACCCAGAAATAATACCAACAAAATCTCAAAGATAGTGGAATCTATCTTCACCCTACATATAGAAATTATTCTTACACATCTACAACATGAACTCGTAAAACACACAAATGAGATTCATTCAGAAATCCTTAAAACACACACAGAATCATATGCAAGAAAAACTACTTTTGTATTATCTATGAATGTCTATACAGATGTTTACAAATGCTGGACTACAACAGAGTCTCAACATTCTCTCCTCTCTTTTTCTCATAGCTTCCTTACCTACCTATGTGTTCCAATGAATTTAGATAAAAAGATCTTTTACAAAAAGAGGGGCTCCTCGAGCCTTCCCTCCAACTACCTACTCTCATTAATTACATTGAATTGCATTCAATGGCCATCTAGTCTGAATCAGATCTATATCTTCATCATCATGTCAACCATTAAAAGCAACATCATCTCCTGCCTGCACAAAGGCATCGATTTGGCTCTTCCAACATTACAACTTTTAATTATATTTAATACAAAATGATATTTAAAAGGAGGGGAAAATGAGAGGGTTGACCCCTCTCCCCTCCTTGAATGTGCTTTGATGTGCTGGAATGTTTGGGCATTTCTATGGTGAAGCGATGCTCCTGCATCATACTCCACTTCTAGGAAAATCATGAGCTCCTGCTCATGAACTCCTATATCCCAGTGTTTAAATCCCCCTGGATCCCAAACTCTCCTTAGGAGTTTTTCTCCTACTCCCCTGCTTTGCTGCTGTTGTTGTTGCCCTGCTTCTCTTGCAAGCTTCCTTTTTCTCATCTTTTTCTTGTTGGCAGTTTATTGTGCTGACCTCGGTATCAAATTTCTGATCTCCTTAATCACCTCATCCAGTTCCTTTGCTATCTAGATCTTGTTTTTCATCTTCCTTTGTTTCACTTCCTCCTTGTCAATGGGTATATTAACTCGATCCCCCATGATATTTTCTTCTCTTGTGGCATTATCTTTCCACCTTGCTATAGACTCCAATTCTGCAATCTCTTCACTGAGTCGTTGCTCAACTTCCTCCTCTAACATATTGGCTTTTTTTAGTTCCTCTTGTGTTGGTTCAATTCCAACTTCCTCCAACTTCTTGCTAGGATAGTATGCTCCTCCATCTGTCTCCAACTTGATCTATTGGATGTGTTGGTTTTGCACTATCACCCTTCTCTCTAGGGATACCAATTCTTCATATAGATTATCAAAGTTTGTGATGTTTGCTTCCTCTTCTACTACGGACTCACATGTTGCAGTCATCTCCTATCCAGCTTCCTCACTGGAAATTTTGAGAAATTCTATTGAATTCTCTTCTCCTTCTGTTGGGGCAAACATCAATGTCTTCTCCTTCTCCTCCTCCTCTTTGACAGTCTCTACTAGATTTCCTTTTGTTGCTGCATCTGCAATACACGCCCTGGCCTCAACTGGGATGCTTGGTAGGAATATCTGAATTCCCCCAATGATAAGAATACATTGTTGGTCCTCCTCTGTCAGCACTCCTTGCTGATCCAAACTCACCTCTGAGTTCATCTCTTCCCCCTTCTTAAAATCTGATATTTCTCTTCTTCCCTCCTGGTATTCTATGAGATCGGTTGATCTCATCTCACTGCCCACCTAGAAATATGAACTTTTAGTACTAACCCTCTGGCAGTATATGAGATCTTCAATTGATCTCTTTCCATTGCCCACCTGGAAACTTGAAAGTCCATCTCTTCCCACCTGACAGTTTATGAGATCCCCTGATCTCTATTCCTCATCACTGAAGGTTCTCCCAATTTATGGTTCACAGATGTAAACCATATCATGTTCTGTGTCACTGAGGTTTTCAGCATGCCTCGACCACCTCCTTACTAACTGTTGTTGTTTTCTGACCAAGAACTTATGAACATGCCAATTTACTTTCCTCTTCAAAGGCCATTCATATGTCCAGTGTACCTTCATTTCTTACTACATCTTCAGTGTCAGTTGTTCCATTCTTGCTCTTATCTCATGAGCTCCATATCCATATCTAGATTTATTCTTGTGGTCTTCTCTCCGACCATGTCCATGGACTTCAGTAGCCATTTTCGCCCTCTACCTGCCCTCCTAGAAAGTCTTTTGTTCACTCTACAACTGAGAGCATCTCCAACTTCTCCCACAACTCACCTGGTTGTCTGCTAACTGTTGCGAACTTACAACAATCCTTCACACAGAGCATCAATACTCTGTCTCTTTCTTCACATGTTGTCTACAGGAAAAAATTAACTTATGATACCATTTGATGTTATCATATTATCTCCTTTTATCTCCTCATCTTTCCCTGTTGTTTGCAAATAAAAATTCTACTTTAATACCACTTGATGCAGCCCCCCTCCCCTCATGGGGGTTTTGCAACCTCCCAGTCAACGATCATTCTAAATACTAAGTCAAATCGACTCTTCAGGATCCTTCTTAAACCCAAATCAAATTATACATGCCCCCTTTTCTCCTAAGGCGCAGGACCTATGGAACTCGCAGGCCCTTTCCTTTGTTGTTGTTGTTCATATAAGATATGATCGATATTCAATATATTATTACAATACTGAGTGTTCCATATATAGGGAACATAAGGTGACCATCCATGAAAGGATGTGTCCCTTGAATAATCAATGACTATTTATTATTATCATTTACTTATTATATATGATATTTAATAATCAATAATAATCATATTATTAATTATTATCTTTAGAGAATGTCTTCCCAATGTTGTCTAAACATCAACATCCTTAACGTTATTCAAATCTCAACGCCAATGGGTGCTAGCTCTTCTAGCTACGCCCCTTCCTTTCACATGACCACAGACTATGACCATGGGCCAGCTCCCTTCGCGACTTTGTGCTTTAGAACTTTTGTGAGATGCTTGCTCCCTTTTTCCTGATCCCCGAATCGATAAATTATCAAGGATCAGATCCATGGTCCACACTCTCCTTTTATGTGACCTCAGGCTATGACCTGGGGCTTAATCTTGTGGGTGCTCTGCGACTCTGTGCTTCGCATTGTCTACACTATGCTCTTCACGATTTTCCCAAAGTTTGAACACGCGAAATCCTTGGATCAGATCAATGGTTCTCAATGATCCACAACTAACGACTGAGATCTTTTCTGCACTTCACGATATTTGCTAACTACTCGACGCAGTTCTTTTGATTCGCAATTCTACGAATCTGCTTATTTTCTGCCACGTATCTATTCTCTGATGGACGACTAGTATTCCTTTGTGACTTTGGACTTTGTGAGTTTTCACTTCTCCTACCTTTGGCTTTCCCGATTAGCGAATCAATGAAGCGTTGATCTAACGCCACGTATCCTTCCTATGCCAACAATTAGGATCAACTCCTCTCTTCGGAATTCAGGAGTTTCTCCTTCTTCTCTTTGAAACTTTCTCAGGGCTCTATCTCCCAGATCTTTTGATCTGCTGTCACCTTTCAACCATGATGATGGAGGGTCCCGACTGCTTCGGAACTTCGGGACTTCGGGACTTCACAAGTCCTTTCTCACGTGCACTTAAAAGGGTTTAATTCTCGTGCACTTACCTATGGATCCAATGCTTGTTGGTCCATGCGCTTAGATATAATGACTGAGATTTGTTATCCTCCTACGCGTGCTCCTCTAAGTGTCTAGACGTGGAATCCAATGGTCTAGATCTCCTCCCCACAACAAGATTTCACAGCTGTTGTTGCTCCTCATCCTGAGCTTTGGATTTCTCAATTATCTAACGGACTCAACCCTTCTACGTCTTTCAAAATACCTTCGGGTGCCCTACTGGCACATTCTTTGCTCATCTTCCTGAGCATGACAACAAAATTCAATATCGATCCTGGAGCACACTTGCGCTCTATTGTTGTTGGGTATTCTACCCTACGGACTAATAAGCTAGGGCTCTAAGCTTATACGCAGATCATGACCCTCAAGACTTAACTTTTAACCT
>ML813364.1:145542-160201 GCA_009831015.1 Picea engelmannii | reverse complement strand
TGATCCTGGGCTCTTCCTCTTCTTTTTTGTCCTTCAACTGCTGCTGCATGAATTTCTCCTAAAGCTTGAGGCAAGGCTAAAGGGTTGGGACAAAACTGGCTTGGCAATTTGGCAGAGTTTCTTTGCTATGATTTTTCTCCTTTGAATAGTACCCCTACCCTTCCTTTTATAGGCTAGGAAGAGCTAGGGTTTTAGTCGAACTCTCGGCCATGGATGGCGGAGAGTTTCAGTTAACTGACAAAAAGCCTTGTGTCTCGGCGGAAACTTCCCTGATTTTTTGCTTTGTTAGGTACCCGCGGGTTGTTTTGGGTTAGCCTGCGGATACCCGCGTGCAGTATAAGGACAGCAAGCGGATGCCCGCGCCCAGTGAGCAGTTAGGGTGCGAGTTACTTGTTTTAAGTGGTTTTTTGAGGAAATACTCAGCATGGCTTTGGCTAGGAAGAGGCATGAGTTGGCCTGATGCCAGGTAAACCTGTATGGTGCATTTTAGGGTTATAACATCTATGTGAAAACTTGCACTGTCTCCTCGAAGATGAGAAATCTCTCAGCCTTCCAAGGGGTTTGGTCCTCTGCTTCCTTAGAATAACTCTGGTGCCCTCCTGGCACACTTTGTGCTCAACCTTCCGAGCTTGTAAAGTGAAACTACTTTACCTCTTGTGCACTCTTTGCGCTCAACAAAGTCTCTCAAATGACTTCCTGCAACACTTGTCTAAATGTTTCCCTGATGCACTCCTTGCACAGGTCTTCCTCCTACTCCCTAAACTCTTTCAAGTTCACTAAATCATCTCCTGCATCTGCTCAATGCACTCTTGCAAAGCTCTACAAAATCTTCAACAATTTTTTTTCCCTATGCCTCCTCTGCACAACCTTCCCTCCAAAGTATTCAATAACTCTGAGGCTCCTTGAGTCTGTGAATTCTTCTGGTGTTCCCTCCCGGCATGTTCTTCTCTGAATCGGAAGAGTTCGTATGCGCACTCCTTTCTATGGCTACAGATTTTCCGATAATCTATTGTGCACTTATTGCACAGCCTAAAGAACCCAGAAATAATCATAACAAACTCTCAAAGATAGTGGAATCTATCTTCACCCTGCAAATAGAAATTATTCATACACATCTGTAGCATGAACTCATAAAACACACAAATGACATTCATTCAAAAATCCTATAAACACACACAGAATCATATGCAGGAAAAATTTCTTTTGTATTATCTTTGAATTTCTATATAGATGTTTACAAAGCTTGGACTACAACAAAGTCTCAACGTTCTCTCCTCTCTTTTTCTCCTAGCTTCCTTACCTACCTAACTTTTCCAATGAATTTAGATAAAAATATCTTTTACAAAAAGAGGGGCTCCTCGAGCCTTCCCTCTAGCTACCTACTGCCATTAATTACATTGAATTGCATTCAATGGCCATCTAGTCTGAATCAGATCTAGATCTTCATCATCCTATCAACCATTAAAGGCGACATCATTTACTGCTTGCACAAAGGCATCGATTTGCTTTTCCAGCCTTACAATGTTTAATTGCATTAATACAAAGTGAAATTTAAAATGAGGGAAAAAAGAAAGAGTTGGCGCCTCTCCCCTCCTTGAATGCACTTTGATGTGTTGGAATGTTGGTGCATTGTTGAAGTGGAGCGATGCTCCTGCATCAATTACACTCTAGATCCATGTGGAAATATACCAAACAGTTGTTCATGGCCATGAATATGCAATACAAAAGTAGATACATGTCATAGGTTGTCATAGTCATGAACAAGTCCCAGTGAAAACTAGTCTCAAAATCAATCTGGAGATATATGTATACAATGGAGTACAATCTGCTCTCCCATGATCACTAAAATCATATAGGTATTGGTCCAATGAATGATAGCAACAGCTCAGGAAATTTGCGACTATGAACTGATGTCTTCAAGTCTTCTACACGATCCTCCAAAGGTGCAAGTCTACATCATGTGAATAAAGGAGTTGAGGTCAAACACAATGAGACTTCATTCGATTACCAATCATTAAGATATATCATTAACAAATGCGAGACAACCTAAAGATAATGAAAGTAGATATCAAGGCACTAAGCACATTCTTGCAAGTGTGAATAAAAGTGTTGAGATTTGTTGGCACAGGGGCAGACCCAGGGTTCAACGCTACAACAACGCACCAACAAAACCCTAACTACCAACCCTTTTGGCAACACCTGCGAAGCAAATGAAGTCTCACCCCAGGTAGAGGAAGGGGTGGTTGTGAGACTCAGGTGTCTGCAACCTTAGCTGGGACACAGATTTGTGATTAGAACACTTAGTAAATAACTTAGCACCGTTAGTTCCTTAATATGTAACCGATAATCACTTCGCCAGTAAAACAGAGCTTCACATCATTCTCAATTATCTTAACGTATTTAAGCACTTAGCATAAGAAAATATATCAAATATGGTAGATCAAGCACTGAGCATATTCATATATATCAGATCTAGAATTCTATCCATCATGAGCATTCAACATAAGTAGATCTATCTAATCATCTCAAAGAACTTAGCAAAATAAGACATAAACATATCAAGACAAGGCACAAAGAAAGACAACACAGTGTTTACGTGGTTCACCCGCACCCTGGGGCTACGTCCACCAACTCTTCTTCTTCATTAGCGTCTTCAATCTGTTACAAGCACAAATCCATCAAAACCCTTACTCCACATAGGACAGAAGATCTGCGCAGCTCGCTATATCCTTTTTCCTTGTGTTACAACACAAAGCCTTCCACAATGAATTGCATTTAGCTCTGCAAGTCTCACACAGGCACAAAGCACTTAAAATTTTCTCTATCACTTAGCATTAGCACTTTCGACCACATATATTGAACTCTCTTCTATCTAGCCTAGGCATATATTTATATATTACAAAATATCCCTAAACATGGGTAAACCCATGGGCCGAAATCCCATTCTCGTTACATTATCCCAAAAACCCAAAAGTGGGTCGAGATCTCGTGATCTCTGCTTCGTCTTGCACTCCTTCTTCGACAGGCTGTCAAAGTCCCAAAATAGGTCAACATGACCAAGGTTATCCCAAAACTTGGTCAACAACCAATAGGCCCCCAACACTCACCTGTGACTCATCCCGAGTCACTCAGGTTTGATCAGTTCTACTTCGAAGGCCTCGAGATTGGCTCGAGCTGCTTCAACTTGCTGCTTTGTTGTGGCCTCTTGTTCAGTGAACTCGTGGATCATTGTGTCGTTCACTGGTCCTTCTAGGCATTGTTCTGCTATGAGGACAACCTGTTCTAGCTCTGCTCCTTAGATCTTGACCTCTGTAAACAACAGACATGCCTTATCTTACATAGGTTGAAGTTGTTGAGTGACTTCCATCACTTTGCTTTGAAGCATATGGATCTATTGTTGATCTGTACGTTGTTCATGAGACCTCTTCATTCTTTCTACATCGGACAGGGCCTTCAGCTGTGCCTATAATGTATCTACGTGTTGCTTTGCGTCCTGGAGCTGTGATTCCCACGCGTGTAAATCAAGATTCTCAGTGAGGTTTTCATATGTTTGAGCGCTCTGATTACTCAGCTACTTGCACTCCAAGGCAAGAGATTTTAATCTATCAATTGCGATGCAGGCAGTGGCTTCTCTTTGGTCTTGTACATCTTGAGGGGTCTCAGGCACAGTGTGGAGCTCTAAGTCTGGTATGCGCTGCTGGAGCTGCTGGATTACATCTTCGAGTTGTGCCACCTGCTGTGGGACTTGTTCTTCGGCCTTTACTTCGATGACTGTCACAGAGCGAACTGCTCTCTGGACCATCTCTTGTACTTCGAGTTTCTCTGTGAGCAATTGTTCTTTTTCTTTATGTAGTTGGGATTTTTCTTCATCAAACCTCTCTTACAGAGTAAGCTTCTCGCGTTCGGCAGTACTGTGCTGCTCTAGAAGGTCTTCATGTTCTTGTGCCAAAGCCTAGGTGGTGTGCGTTGTCTCTTCCTATGCTCGTCGAAGGTGAGCTTCGACTGTATCAGCGATCCGGTGGAGTTGAGATGGCTCATCTCCTATTTCTAGTGTGCCTGTTGATAGAGGCGCAGTAGAAACTGCGTGGTTGCACCGTAGTGCCTGCTGCACTTCTTGAAGTTCAACCTTGATCCGACTAAAAACCTCCTCTTTCTTAGCTTCATGCTTCTCTTCTATCTCCAGCGAATCATCATTCAGTGATGTAATGATGAATTCAAAGTCATTTGAGGTGAGGGTGGTCTCAAACTTAATCCTGGTTGCTTTCAATTTCTTCCTTGAGGAAGGTTTTGGAGGGGAAACCTTCCTTTTCTTTGAGGGGTCCTCCTCATCTCTAGATAGTGTAATCTCACCTTTCTTATGTTCCACTTATGTTCCATCTATCTCTCCGACATCACCTCCTTGCTCAGGTGAGATAGGAGCAGTCTTCGTCGAGATATTGTGGACATCTTGGGCTTCTTAATTTTTCTTGGTCTTGCTTGGTCCAGGTGCATCCGTCGTAGATTCTATACTGTCAAATCGGACATCTCCGCAGGGTTCGTTGGAACAAGGAGGTCCACCAACCATTCCTTAGTAATCTCTTCCAAGTCATCCTCCATCAATTTGTAGTATGACTGTAGTTGTTGTTTATGCTCATCAGTGCGCGCTGTGATATGGATGAAATGGTGGTCCACGCTGAATTTCATCAATGGCCTAAACCTGTGGAGTGTGTTCGGGCTATACGAGGCTCGGATTGGATAGCAGTCTTTAGCTAAGTCTAATAAGTGTGAAAGATGGCATTTGATTGCCACTGCTTGTTCATGTCGTTGGAGTACCACAACGTACTGAACTTCGCAACCAGTGGTTAAAATGGCTTGATGTCCGGGAAGGTTGCACCTTCCAACATCTCCCATGTGATGAACATGATTAAGATGAGAAGCCAACTGAAGTGGAACTCATATCCTTGGTCTTGTGCTTCTTTGCAGTCCAGTTCTAACTGGTTCACCAAGTACTTTTCCCAATTCATGTGTAGGCCCTCCGCGCACTTCCCTGCGAGGTTGACTAAAAATCCGGTTACTTGGGTGGGCCAGTTCTTGTGAACTAATTTTCTTGCGATTAGTTGACAGGCTAGGCACACTGTGTCACTCTGGATAGAGGCTACCTTGTAGCCTCGTGGGCCCTTCTCTACATCTCCATAAGTATCCTTTATCCTCTGGGTGAGAGCATGATCCACGGTCTTTCCGGGGTAGAAATCCTATGGGTCGGGGCCTTGCATGCTTAGCCCTGTGATCTAATTGATCAATGTCGTATCCACTATAATGCGATGGTTCAACCACAAATAACCTCCATGATAGCAAGACAACAACGATTTGACGCATGCGTTCACCTCCTGGTGTCGCCCGAAGTGTGGAATCTTCATAACATTTAGTAGGGTGGACTGCGCGAGGTTCTGGGTCCATGAATGAGGGGTAATCTTTGAGTTCTTTCCTTTTGTTCTCATCAGATACTTATGTGGGGTGAGCATGCTGTAAACCTTCCCGTCGCCGAGGTTAAATTCGCTAAACTTCAACATTGTGAGCTTATCCTGGTCATCACGAACTGCATGCACCTATTTCGGAAGGTACGCAGTGACCAAAGCATATTCAAAGTATCTAGGCACACCGTCTCGGTTGATTGCACCGCTCAGAGGTGGTAGATAGGCGGGTAAAATTCTTGGAATCATCTTGGCATTTGCAATATCGTCTTTGTGCTTCGTTTGTTTCTCATCAGCTAGTCGGGATGGTCCGACTCGAGTAGTGGATGGAGAGGCTTGCAGTCCTCTCGTCGAAGATGTTTGTACACCTATAGACATTCCTCTCTCTAACATGACTCTTTCATTCATCAAGTCGAGGAGAAATTATATCATTGATTCTTCAACAACGGTGAGCTCGTCGGACATACGCGCTTGGGATTAAAATTATCGGGTTCATGATGGACTTAGACACTACATTGGAATAATAGCAAGGGTGCAATGATCACTGTATGCAATTGATTCAGTCTGTGGGATTCAAATTCTCAGTTATCAAAAGTGTTCTCTGTTCATGGCGTGAAGGGATAAGTATGCAACTCGGCAACGGTTCGTGTGCAATGGTTATGAGCCCCTATTAACTCTTGTTCGATCTGTTATGGTGTGGTCCAACAGTCTGATGATGAACCTTTATTGATTTTCTATTCGTTCGAAGCGGAAGTCGAATGGATATATTGGTTCCAACGGCCATATTTATTCGCCATGGCGAAGTGCCATGTGTCATTGTTTTGATATCCTGGCGAAGCTCCAATTCTGCAAATTTTCTCTCTGCGAGGTTCCCTCTGGAATCTTCTGTAACTTTTCAATCTTAGCCCTCTTCTTATTTAACTATCTAGCCTTCTTTCCAGTGAGCTTCGTCTCAGTAGTCTTTTTTCCATTCTGATTCTTGTCGTCTTTTAACATAGTTACTGTGCGTTGTTGAGATTCTTTCCTAGGACTCGGGGTTAATATCTTTTCTTTGTCTGGGATAGGTACTTTAGTCTTCTAGGAGTCTTCTGATGTTCCTACAGCTTCAACATCAGCGTTGCTAGTGTCAAATAGCTTTGATCTATTCTCCTGTTCTTCAATTAATTGTGCGATCCTCTTAGTCATGAAATATTTTAAGTCTTGCTTCTTTTGCTCCAAGGATTCTTCTTATTTCTTTTGTCTGGTTTGAGCTCTGTCAATCCAAGGTTTTCCTATTAACATGGTAAAAGGGGCATTGTCTTCAATAAACTTAACAATCTCAAAATCTTCCTCTGTCAAAGTTCCATTGACGGTCATAGGTATCTGAGCGAGCCTCCCACATAAGTTTACCATCTTTCCTCTGAATAACCCTATTCCTCCTAGTGAAAGGATCGTAGCAAGCCTTCCTATAGCTTCCCAAATCCTTTCTGTCATGATATTCACTTGTGTGTCCTCATCTAGAACATATTCAATGTCGAAGTCCCCTATTCTTGCTTCAATGCATTCCTTTCCTTTAAAGGTTTATGATAATCTAATATGTCGGTGATCATCCAAGGTGTCTTTCATCTATAGTAATACCTTCTCTGATTCTTTCTGGGGTTCTTCTATAGCCTTATTTTCTGGATCTGGCTTAGGTTTTTCTTGTCTTATGTTCATACTTTCAAGGTTAGCGATCATTCTGGGGCAATCCAACACTTCATGGTCCCTAGCCTTACAACAAGGACAACTAGGTCTTCTTCCAGGGCATTCCTTAGCAAGATGTCCTAGTCTTATGCAACTATAACAGAGGGTCAATCCTCTCTTTCTTTTAAATGATCCCCAACCTCTCTTGTACTACGCGCTAGGATCATATGAGCTAACCTACAAAAATTTCTTTCTAGGATCTTGCAACCATTTGTTAGTCCAAACATATTTTCTATGCATAGGTATAACATATCTTTCATGATTCTTATCAGATCTATTCATGTCAAACCTTCTTTCATCTATTAGTGCCCTAGTTTTCAGGCTAGGACAGATCCCATCAATCATACCTAGATCCATACTCTCAAAACAAAAATTTCTACTTATCTTACTTCTACAGAGCATAGAGCTTCTAGATCTAAAATTTTTAGCTATTCTTACCACTATCAGAGCACAGTTCTTGCAAATATTACCTATTTTATTCTTACCTTTCTTAGAACACAAAGCTTTCAGATCTTGCTTCTTTCCTTCAGATCCAACCTCCTTTCTTCAGATCGGGCTTCTTCCTTTCAGATCTAATCTTCCTTCTTTAGCACAGAGCTTGATAACTCAAGTATAATACTGTGTGCTAGGGAACAGATCTATGCATAGAGCTTTCACAGTTTCAGGATGAATCTTTGTACAAAGCTTCTTCTTTCTTGGTTCCCAACAATCATAGTTTCAGGTCCTAGCAAAGGAACCATTTGTTGGCATAGCGGCAGACCCAAGGTTCAACGCTACAACAGTGCACCAAAAAAACCCTAACTACTGGCCCTTTCGGAAACACCTGCGAAGAAGATGAAGTCTCACCTGAGGTAGAGGCAGGGGTGGTTGCAAGACTCAGGTGTCTACAACCTTAGTTGGGAGACAGATCTATGATTAGAACACTTAATAAAACACTTAGCATCATTAGTTCCTTAATATGTAACCAATAATCACTTCGTTGGTAAAACAGAGCTTCGTAGCATTCTCAATGATCTTAATGTATTTAAGCACTTAGTATAAGAAAATAGATCAAATCTGGTAGATCAAGCATTGAGCATATTCATATATATCAGATCTAGAATTATATGCATCATGAGCACTCAGCATAAGAAGATCTATCTAATCATCTCAAAGCACTTAGCAAAAGAAGACATAAACATATCAAGACAAGGCACAAAGCAAGACAACACAGTGTTTATGTTAGGTTCCTAACTTGCACATAGGTAGAACAATATATTTGGATGTAATAAAGGTCAATATTAATAAGGCCTTTCAATAAAATAGAATAAGGTGGATGTAAGAAGACCTAATAGAAGCTTCCGCTTCTAGAAGGATCTTCCTCTAGATGCTTCTTTTTAGTATAAATAGGAGTCGAGGGTATGAGAACCCTAGCTTGGATATTATTGTAATATAGCTCTTCTCAACTGGAGGTTTCCCCCTCGAAGAGGCCCGTGAACATTGCTTTCAAATTCAAAGTGTTATTTTTGTTGTTATTCTTATATCATTTCAGTGTTATTGTGGTGAATGTTCTGGTTATATTGTTGTTATTCTGCCATTACTAGCATTTTATTTCTGTTATGCATACATTTTATATTTGGTATATTACAAGTGGTATCAAAGCACTTTCCTCGGCAGAAAGTGTGGGTTAAATTTTTTTCAGGGTAGAGACGTATTCCGACGTATTTAAGCCATGGAGATCTGTTGTTACGTGCATAAACCCGCGGTTGAGGAATTCATACATGCAGGAAATACAAGTGGTACTTAAGTGCACATCTTTTGGCCACCCTTGTAACCCCTGTTGGTACACCTTCGAGTGGCAACGCATCAGACAACACCTATGTACGGATTGGCCTAGATTACCTTAAGCCCTCTTTAGATAAATTGATCGGCTGCCTGACTGCTATAGTGTCACCGAGAACAACACTCAGGAAGATACTCTCTAGTACCTGGGTAGTCAGGTAGTATGGCTAAGGGTACGGTCTATCCTCCTTAGTTAGTGCCCTGAGATATTGGGTTGAGTACTATTGTTGGACCCTGCACATATATCAGAGAGATATAGCACAGGGAAAACCCTTGTCTGTAGAACCCTTGAATACCTAACCCTTGGGGACAGAAACATAAACAAATTAAAACAGACAAGATCTATTGCCGCGCAACTGTGTTCGAGTTTCCAAGTAAATACACATTTCTTTCTGGTTAATCATTTGGGCATTTCCTCTCTACAGTATTCTTCACCCTTATCACATTCATCCATATCATTTTTTCGGCAAAAAAAAAAATTACCCCGCCTGCCCCTTTTCAATTCCCCCATCCTCATGGCCCATACTCGTAGCCAAGACTTAGAAGCTCGCGCCAACACCTTGCAACCTGGTCTCATTGAGACCCAACAAGAAGTGAAACAACTCAGTGCCAATGTTGTCGCCATCAATACAACCATGCAGTCCTCAATGGGTGAAATCAAACAAGACCTCACCACCCAGCTTGAATCAGTCTTTTTGGCACTCTGCACCAAACTGCATATCCCTACAGATAACCCTTCCTCTTCCTCACCCCCACATACTGAAGGTGACCATTCCTCTCATTCCCATACCTTGCAGAACCATCACTTTCAATGTGACCTACGCCTTCCATGGGTGGATGTGACCAAATTTGATGGCTCGGACCCCACTGGTTGGATAGCCCAAATGGAACATTACTTCTCTTTATACAGCATTACAGATGACTTGGTCAAACTCCAGTATGGTGTTCTCCATATAGGTCAACAACGTTGGCAATGGTGGCAATGGAGAAAAAATTCTCATCAAGGGTATATTGCTTGGACACAATTTGTGGCAGAGCTTTATGAACGCTTTGACACTGACACCAACCATTTGGGCCGTTTGACAAATATGAAACAATTAGGAACAGTGGAAGACTTTATAACCGCCTTTGAGCGCCTGGCTTTTAGAACAAAGGGCATGTTTGATGCCTTTTTCCGAGAGTGTTTTATCAACGACCTCAAGGATGATATTTGGGCCCATGTCCTCATGGCTCAGCTTGAGAGTTGGGTGGAGGCTACCAAAAGAGCTAAAGAATCACAATAGGTTGTATCTTCTCAAAACCGCAAACCCTCCTTCATCCCTCGCCCTAAACCAGTAAATCCCACTACTCCCTCTGCTCCACTAAAGATCCAAAAATTGACCTGGGCTGAAATGGTTGAATGCCAACTCAAGGCCTTTGTTATAACTGTGACAAAAAACATTTCTTGGGCCACAAGTGTAAAGAAAAAAATCATTTTATGGCCATCTCCGAGGAGATTTTGGAAGAATATGAAGAAACCCCCTCTATGTCTGAATCACCTTAATCCACTGACATAACCCCTCCCTCAAACCCTCTCGAAGTAGAACCAGTTATTTCCCTCAATGCTCTCACTAGCTTCTCCTCTCCCCAAACCCTCAAGCTAATCAGTTACATCAAGCATCGAAAGGTCATCATTCTATTTGATAGTGGCAACACCCATAATTTTATTCATCGCCGCATTTCCCAAGAAACTCATTGCTACATCCATGTCGTCAATAATTTCCAAATCATGATTTCCAATGGTGGTTCCATGAAATGTGGAGGGCGCTGTGAAAATGTACGTCTCCAAATTGGTAACTACCACCTAAAATCTCATATGTTTTCTATCGACATGGGAGGTTGTGACATTGTGTTGGGTGCAGACTGGCTAAGGACTTTGGGTCCCATTATCATGGATTTTAAAGACTTAACCATGCAATTCGACCAAGAAGGCCACCAATATAAGTTCCAAGGCATCACCGACAGTTCACCTGAGATCATTAGTTCCCATCGCATGGAAAAGCTGCTCAAAAAGGGTCATTCTGGTGTTATCGCCCAACTCCATGCCATACAAGCAACAAAGACACCCTCGGTACCGCAAGACCTCCAAGCCATCCTTTCTAAACATCAATTGGTCTTTTCCACTCCCCAAGGCCTCCCTCCTTCTCGTGGTGTTCATGATCATTCCATTCCCCTTGTACCAGGAATCCTCCCTCCCAATATCCGTCTGTATCGTCACCCCTTTTCCCAAAAAAATGAAATTTAGAAAATGGTCCAGGAACTCCTTAATGCAGGAGTTATCTGCCCTAGTATGAGCCCCTATTCATCTCCTGTGGTCATGGTCCTGAAGAAAGAAGGTTCTTGGATAATGTGTCCTGACTTCCGTGCCCTCAACAAACTTACCATCAAAGACAAATTCCCCATTCCTGTCATTGATGACCTACTGGATGAATTGAGTGGTGCCCAATTCTTCACTAAACTAGATCTTTGTTCGGGCTACCACCAGATACATATAAAGGAGGCAAATATTCCCAAGACTACCTTTAGAACTCATGAGGGCCACTATGAGTTTTTGGTCATGCCCTTTGGCTTTTGTAATGCCCCCTCCACCTTCCAAAGCCTCATGAATCACATCTTCTATCCTTTTCTCTGCCATTTTGTCTTAGTCTTCTTTGATGATATCCTCATCTATAGCAAAACTTGGACAGACCATCTTGCTCATGTGGATCGATTTCTCCATCTACTCTCTCAGCACCAACTTTTCCTGAAACAATCTAAATGTGTTTTTGGCGCCTCAGAAGTAGAATACTTGGGTCATCTGGTTGGCAAAGATGGCGTCAGGGTGGATCCTAAAAATATTGAATCTATGAAAGATTGGCCTCAACCAAAGACTCTTAAGAGCTTGCGTGTATTTCTAGGATTAACAGGGTATTATCGCAAGTTTGTTAAGAATTATGGGAAGATTGCAACATCTCTCACTGCTCTCCTCAAAAAGAACTCTTTCACTTGGACTCCAGCCACTGCTCAAGCTTTTCAAACCATGAAGATGGCCATGTGCACCACTCCAGTCCTTGCCCTTCCCAATTTCACAAATATTTTTGTATTGGAAAGTGATGCCTCGGGGAAAGGAATTAGTGTTGTCCTTATGCAAGAGGGTCGACCTTTGGCCTTTATCAGCAAGCAACTATCTGAAAGAAATCTGGGCAAATCCATCTATGAAAACGAAATGTTGTCTATTCTGCATGTCGTGGATCTGTGACATCCTTGTCTATTGGGGCAACAGTTCCAAATTAAGACAGACCATCAAAGCCTCAAGTATTTTCTGGAACAACACATTTCCTCCCCAGAACAACAAAAATGGGTGACTAAACTCTTTGGATATGATTATGAGATCATTTATAAGAAAGGAAAAGACAATGTAGTTGTGAATGCACTTTCCCGAAAATATGAAGATGAAGGATCCCTTTTTTCTCTTTCATTCATTGTACCAGATTGGCTTCAAGCCGTTCGCCAAGAATGGCTACAAGATCCCAAAAGTTCGCAGTTGATCCAGCAGTTGCAATCCAATGCTCTAGCTTCCCCGGGGTACTCTTGGCTCCATGAGGAACTTCGATACAAAGTTCGTTTGTATTTAAGTAAACAATCAAAGCTTAAATCCATGGTACTTTCTGAGCTTCATGCTACACCCACAGCAGGGTACTCCGGGTTCACCAAAACCTATGACAGGGTCAAATGTTCCTTTTTCTGGGATGGTATGAAATAGGACATTTGTAATTTTTTAGCTGAATGTGACATGTGTCAACACAACAAGGAAGAAACAGTCAAATCGTTGAGCACACTAAAACTGCTCCTAATTCCACCTGCTATTTGGAAGGATATCTTTATGGATTTTATTACCGGCTTACCCAAATCGGGAAATAAATTTGTCATCATGGTGGTTGTTGATCACCTTTCCAAGTATGCTCATTTTTGCGCCCTTCAACACCCGTTTACATCATCCATAGTGTCTCAAATCTTCAGGGATGAGGTCTTCAAGCTTCATGGTATGCTACACTCTATTGTTTCTGATTGTGACCCAAATTTCACAAGCAATTTTTGGCAAGAACTGTTCAAGATACAAGGCACATAAATGCATCTCAGCATAGCTTATCATCCCTAGATTGATGGCCAAATGGAAGTTGTCAACAAGTGTTTGGAAACATATTTGAGGTGTTTTTCGTGGAAAAGAAAAATCAGTGGGCTCAATGGTTACCCCTAGCTGAATGGTGATACAACACTTCATACCATACAGCTACACGCATGACTCCTTTTGAAGCGGTATATGGACAGAAGCCACCTTTAGTTCTCTCATACTTACTGGGTGCCTCGAAGGTCCAAGCGATTGACCTAACACTTACATCTCGAGAGGCTATTCTTCGTACCCTCAAAGAGAATTTGGTCATGGCACAGAATCGCATGAAGCAACAAGTAGATCAAGGTCGCTCTAAACGTCAATTTGCAGAAGGGGATCAGGTGTTTCTTCGACTGCAACCTTACAAGAAAACTTCCCTCAAGGTCGAGTATTGTCAGAAGCTAGCACCCAAATTTTATGGTCCTTATATCGTGCTCAAGCATGTGGGACAAGTCTCCTATCAGTTAGCCTTGCCCAACCATTCGAAGCTACATCTTATTTTTCATGTTTCGTGCTTAAAGAAGGTGATTGGAGCTAAGTGCCAAATTCAAACCAACCTTCTAGATTTACCTGAAAAAGGATCCATTTGGCTACAACCAGAAGTAGTTTTGGACTAGCGTGAGCATCGCCTACGTTAGAGAACCATCAAGGAAGTGCTAGTCCAGTGGAAATATACAACTCCAGCAGACGCCACTTGGGAACCAGCTACCATTCTGCAGCAATTTCCTCATCTCAAGCCTTGAGGACAAGATTGTTTTTAAGGGGGCGGACATGTTAGGGTCCTAACCCGCACATAGGTAGAACAATATATTCGGATGTAATAAAGGTCAATATTAATAAGGCCTTTCAATAAAATAGAATAAGGTGGATGTAAGAAGACCTAATAGAAGCTTCTGCTTCTAGAAGGATCTTCCTCTAGATGCTTATTTTTAGTGTAAATAGGAGTCGAGGGTATGAGAACCCTAGCTTGGATATTGTTGTAATAGAGCTCTGCTCAACTAGAGGTTGCCCCCTCGAAGAGGCCCGTGAACATTGCTTTCAGATTCAAAGTGTTATTTTTGTTGTTATTCTTATATCATTTCAGTGTTATTATGGTGAATGTTCTGGTTATATTGCTGTTATTCTACCATTACTAGCATTTTATTTCTGTTCTACATACATTTTATATCTGTTATATTTGATCTAAAATTGAAGAAGACTTGAAAAACTTGAAGAATTATTGCAAGTTAAATGTTATGTGTTTAAAGCAACAGGATCAATTTGCAACACATAAATTAAGGATTACTTATGTAAAATACACATAGACAGCAGCATAAAACATTGAACATTAGCAAATAAACACAGCAACTTGATAAAGGAGTTCACCCCACTTCGGGCTACATCTCCTGGTCCAGCTTCCAATGGATCATTATTATTAAATTGCTCAAAGTGCTCAAAAACATGCCTTACAATGCTCAAAATGACAAACCGACTGCTC